>OY390729.1:10842624-11062687 GCA_959613375.1 Heteropelma amictum
CACATTTTTTTCAGCCTCTTTCCCACTTGCTTTCGCCTCTTCGTCATTTCCGCGAGAAGCGAAAAGTCAAAGTTTCAAGCTCGACAAATTTTGGGAGAGAAAAATGGTACTTTTGACTTTTTCACATTTTTCGGATCAAGTTTTTGACGCAGAGGTCAAACGAGCGACGTTTTCACCTTGGTGACGCCCTCGATGAAAGCTCTGGTAGCGAGTTCCCCGGGACCGTCGACGGTTTTGCCGTCGTCGTCGGGGCCCCAGGAGGCACTGTAAATGTCTATGTGATGCGGGTTGAGGCTCAACGATTTCGCTTCCACCGCATCCGTCACGTCACCGTCGAGCATTCTGACGCCTGAAATCACGGAAAAATGGAAAGAAGCGACGATGAAGCGTTGCACCGTCATCGAGGGAGCGAGATTGTGGGGAGAAAAAAAAAGACGGAAAATTGGCGAAAAAAATAAGGAAAAGACGAAATATTACCGCCGACCGAAGCGCCGAAAGCTACGCCCACCGAGCATATCGAATTGTTGGCGGTTGCGGCGACCTCGCCGGCGCATCTCGTCCCGTGTCGATTGCTGTCGACTATATCGTACCTCGGCATCGGATCGTTATCGTGGCTATTCACGTCGTAACTCGCCTGCGGGTCCTGAGAAAAGGCGGAAAAAAATCTCTGCACTCGTGGCAAACTCGCGTTTTTTTTTTTTTTTTTTTTTTTAATATCCAAACGTTTCGTTGCGAGGAAAAATAGCGAAATTGCAGATTCTCGGATTTCGCGGGAGTAATGAAAAAAAAAGATCGAAAGCCACACTCGTGTTCGGACTTACGTAATTCTTCGCGAGATCCGGATGATCCTTCTCGAGGCCGTCGTCGAGGATCGTAACGACGATTGTTTTTCCGGTAAATCCCTCGGCCCAGGCAGCTTGGACGTTCATATCCAATCCATTTCCGCGATTCTTCGACACAAGAGCAAACTCCATTATTGACCCTCGACGAGAGTTCTCGCGACACGGAAGAACACTTTGATCAGCCGATTTTCGAGATTCTCACCGAAAACTCTGGCTTTTTCTAGTATTTATGTTTATCGTCGTGTATCTTAGCCAGTGTGCGAGTGACGTTCGTTTAATCAGCGAATAAAGAGATTGAAGAGTCGACTCGTTTAGAAAACCGCGATAGATGGGGGCTTTGAGAGGGAAGGCCCAATTTTTTCCATATTTTTCAGTACGTTTTTCGTACGATATTTCAGCGATAAAAACCGCGTTTTGGTCGAATGGAATTACCGAGTTTATTCGTCGGGAAAAGGGGACTCGACGCGGTCTCGTGCGGACGAACTTTGTGAAAAATCGATAAATCGGAGATGAATGAAATTTATTTACCAAGTACCACATTTCCGACCATCTCTTGTCGGAGAATCTGAATTCCATGTTGGACGTCAGCTGCACGTGATCCCTCTTCGAGCGAGATTTAGCTCGCTGTTGCTGCGCTCTTTTCACCCTTGGGTCACTCGTTAATCGTCGATGCACTTCCGGATGTGGTTCGGCCGACCTCTTCTGCACCGCGTCGTGAACAAACAGATAGACTCCACCGAAAATCTGAAAAGAAAATTGACGGAAAATTTTTTTTCATTGAAAAGACGACTCGTGAGATAAATTTGTTTGAAAAAAGAGCAAAAGAAACGTCAAAACGCGCGGTGGCGAACCGATAATTGCATTTCGATCGTCGTGCAACGGAGGTCAATAAAAGCATCTCGTCTCTCCATCTTTCCTTTCCACTCTCGCGGTCTCGGAGTATTTTTATTTCATCCACGATTCGGTACAGAAAATTTCACAAACGATCGACGCGACAATTTTTTTTACGACGCCGCAGCGGCTGTTTCCTCGAATCTCGCATCTTCATCTCGTAAGTCTTCGTACGACGAGGCATTTCCGGTTTCCCGCTGCATCTTCCCTCTCCATCCTTGACCGTCGAGATTGAATCAACGAGTCTCAACGAGCGTTGGGAGTGTCTTTCAGAGTCCTCGATGGATGCTGGGCAAGGATTGAGCTCGGCGTTGAGATCTTTGTGACCTTGGCCATCGTCTTTGCACTTGTACGTCCGTTCTCGTATGACGTAACGTTGTTCACGCCATTTTCCCGTTTCCGCATAAGCCCGCGGCTTACTCGCGAAGGTCTCGCAGCGCCATTGTCTGCCGCGGTGGGAAACGAATTTTCCTCGCTTCGCCAAAGGCTCCGGCGGTGGAACAATTCGCGTTTTATCGTCGTTCCGACCCGTCTCGTCGTCGCCACCGCTCGGACACTTGCTCAACCGATATTTCAACGAAGCTACGTCCGAAGTCTCGCCGCCAAAGTTGATGAAACTCGCCGCGTCGCCCTTGGGTGACTCGAGGAAGCAGCAGTGACCGGAAGTCGAGAGTTTCGGCGAGTAACCAGTAGCAGCCATCTTGCGGGCATTTTTGGAAACTTTACGAGGCTCTTCCGGCTCGTCCGAACGTTTCTCGGCATCCGCTCCTCGCGAGTCGCTGAATTCCCGGCGTTTATCGACGTCACAGTGGGTTTTATCGAAAAGTCGAGTCTCGCCGGAGCGACGGGAAAAATCGGAGTAGCCACGTGCTGACGTTGACGAGATCAGGGCTAAATCGTGTTCCGGGATTCGAGCGGTCAATGAGGCTCCGCTGCTCCTCCCCCGCATCGCCTCGAACGGAGATGAATCTCCGTGAAAGCCCTGTTTGCATCCCGCGATATTTCGCTTGACGAGGGATAACAGCGAGAATCCCATTACTTTGGCAACTGCAGCATCGATCGACTCGACGCGGTACGGTGACTTCAAAGAGATCTGACCGTCGGACGCCGAGCGGCGATATATCGCTCTTGAATTTATTATCCTCCACGATAAAAATCTCATTTCAAAGCGTCCTGCCGATCCCTCGTGCTTCCAGCTTCCGATCACCTGTGTTCAATCGGCACACGGGAAATGTACTCTCTCCACACGTCATTTTTATCCAACTACGTTTATTCGATTTTTATTCTTTTTCAACGAATTTCCTATTTATTCAATATCGCACGCGATTTTTAATACGATTTTAGACATCGTATTTTAGTTGAATTTTTTTTCCATCGAGTTTCGTGGCTTTTCGTGATGATTATTCAACTGTGTTCAATCGGAACACGGGAAATGTACTCTCTCCACACGTCATTTTTATCCAACTACGTTTATTCGATTTTTATTCTTTTTCAACGAATTTCCTATTTATTTAATATCGTACGCGATTTTCGATATGATTTTAGACATCGTATTTTAGTTGAATTTTTTTTCCATCGAGTTTCGTGGCTTTTCGTGATGATTATTCAACTGTGTTCAATCGGCACACGGGAAATGTACTCTCTCCACACGGCATTTTTATCCAACTACGTTTATTCGATTTTTATTCTTTTTCAACGAATTTCCTATTTATTCAATATCGCACGCGATTTTTGATACGATTTTAGACATCGTATTTTAGGTGAATTTTTTTCCATCGAGTTTCGTGGCTTTTCGTGATGATTATTCAACTGTGTTCAATCGGCACACGGGAAATGTACTCTCTCCACACGGCATTTTTATCCAACTACGTTTATTCGATTTTTATTCTTTTTCAACGAATTTCCTATTTATTCAATATCGCACGCGATTTTTAATACGATTTTAGACATCGTATTTTAGTTGAATTTTTTTTCCATCGAGTTTCGTGGCTTTTCGTGATGATTATTCAACTGTGTTCAATCGGCACACGGGAAATGTACTCTCTCCACACGTCATTTTTATCCAACTACGTTTATTCGATTTTTATTCTTTTTCAACGAATTTCCTATTTATTTAATATCGCACGCGATTTTCGATACGATTTTAGACATCGTATTTTAGTTGAATTTTTTTCCATCGAGTTTCGTGGCTTTTCGTGATGATTATCCCGGGAATATGCAGTTTCGTGGTTGAAATATATTGCCCGTCAAACGCAAATAACTCGCGAAACGAAAAATCATTTATTTTTGCGCCGCAAATCGCGACCGCGTGGCATTTTCAAACGAGAGACGACTGTATTATTCTTGTCGTGTTCGCGGTCGTTTTATAAGTGCACAAAGCTCAATGGAATAAATGAGAAGCGTCTCAGCTTGAGAAGGGAGCTTTTTGCATTTCTCTCTCTCGCAACTTTTTCATTTCTCGTGAACATTTTTCCCTCGTGAAAATTTTTCCAACGTGAAAATATGCACGCGTGAAAAATACACAGAGTGTACGGAGAGAGGGCACAAAAGTGCGAGAATATTCAGGGCAACGAAATACATTGCCTTTAGCCCCTTTATTCTTTGGTCCTCGACGCAGCCTCTCGTATTCCCTTCGCGCTCTCTCTCTCCCTCTCGCCCTTGCTCTTTTAGCGTCATCGATTTTTCCGCCATTCGCGATCTACATCGAAACGTACCTTCCTCGCGAAAAGTTTCAACATTCTCCTCGTTCGCTTAACCTCCTTCCTCGTCGACGAAGCTCTCTTCGCGTCTTTTTCGAATCCTTTTCTACCTATTTTTTCATTATTTTCGACATCTCTTTCGTGTCATTTTCCTTGTTTTTTTCTTTTCTTTTCTCTTCTTTTTTTGATTATTCGACTCTTTGTTCACTCAAATTTTTCTGCCGAAAAAGCGTTTTTCTCGCGATATTGCATCCGAAAAACAAAAACGCGTCATCGGTGTCATGTTTGTTTGACGAGCAGCGTGGAAAAACGGAAAGACATGCGCCATCTGAAGTACGAAGCTTTTGAACGATCTATCCGCGAATGAGCGCGCAGTTTTTTAACGAGGCTTTAAACAAAAAGAAAAGACGACTTTTGGGATAGAATGTTCATCATCGCATCGTATCGTCGTATCTTACTCAGGAAACACCAAAAAATTATTCTGATTTAAATAACAAATGTTAGTTTTTGCGTTTTCTTGCGGAAATTTCGAGTTTTCGGGAAAAAGTCGGTGGGTTTCGTAATCGGCGGGAAATTTCCGATCCGATAGGCTCTTGAAAAATTGAAAATTTGAAAAAAAAAAATTTCGACCCTTTTTCGGCGACTTTTACGAAATCCCCGAAAAACCGAAATTTCAAGTGGTCATAACTCGGTCAATAATTATGCTACATACATTTTTTGGGGGCGTTTGGAGACGCTCTCGAGTAGACTTGGAGAACGGTGGAAGTTTCATGACGATAGCTCAATTGCTTCACCCCCAAAATCGATGTTGAAAATCGGCGAAAAAAACGCAAAGGGGTATGTATGGAAAAATTGGCAAAAATCGATGGTCCAACTTGAAAAATCTGCCAAAAATCGAAAAATCGAGATATCTCGATGAACCAAACGGCATTTTGAAGCCTCAACAATTGCCAAGAGAATAAGCACAAGTTGGGGTGTCTACTTCATACGAGAAAAAAATGACAAGCATTTTAGTGAACCAATTCAATCCTGCAAAAAATGGGGAAAAATTTTGAATTTTAAAAACGATTTGGAATGGTCTATATCGATGTATTTTTTCCCGCTGATTACGAAACACATCGGTATTTCATCGAAAACCCAATATTTCGGTCCGAAAAAGCGATAATACGAATTTTTTCAATTAATTATTATTTTCTCATTGAAATATCGGGTTTTCGGGAAAAAGTCGGTGGGTTTTGTAATCAGCGGAAAATTTCCGATCGGATAGGCGTTTAAAAAATTGAAAATTTGAAAAAAAAAAATTTCGACCCTTTTTCGGCGACTTTTACGAAATCCCCGAAAAACCGAAATTTCAAGTGGTCATAACTCGGTCAATAATTATGCTACATACATTTTTTGGGGGGGTTTGGAGACGCTCTCGAGTAGACTTGGAGAACAGTGAAAGTTTCATGACGATAGCTCAATTGCTTCACCCCCAAAATCGATGTTGAAAATCGGCGAAAAAAACGCAAAGGGGTATGTATGGAAAAATTGGCAAGAATCGATGGTCCAACTTGAAAAATCTGCCAAAAATCGAAAAATCGAGATATCTCGATGAACCAAACGGCATTTTGAAGCCTCAACAATTACCAAGAGAATAAGCACAAGTTTGAGTGTCTATGTTAATCAGAAAAAAAATGGCGAGCATTTTAGTGATTTGAACCAATCCGGCAAAAAATGACGAAAAATGTTGGATCTTTAAAATTCGATTAAACAGTCTATATCGATGTATTTTTGCCCTCTGATTACGAAACACCGACATTTCATCGAAAACTCGATAATTCAATGCGAAATTAAAAAAAAAAAACAAATCTAATGAAATATCATTTTCTCGGATTACGCATGTGTTTTAAATTAATGAAATTAAATAAAAAATTGCGGCGCCGCAGCTGATGGCGCGTGCGACCCCACCGTACCCATCCCCAGCATCCACATAAAGCTGATGTACGAAAGAAACTACCGACAAATCGAACTTTGAATCTTTTTTATTTCGTGGCTCACGAGACTCCCACGGTTTTACCAAGCTAATGGCTTTTTCGCGGAGAGATTTTTCCGCTTCGCGACTCAATCGACCGCCCGGCACTTTAATTCAAGCCCGCGTTTCCTCCAAAGCTCTTTTCCGTCCGACCATTTTCCGCCATTAAAGAGAAATAAAAATGAATAAAGTAAGAAACAAGCGAGAGAGAGAGAGAGAGAGAAAATACAAAGTCCAATACACAGCGGCATCGCTGGAGGACAAAATGACGGTTTGAAAACATTTTAAAAAAACTTTATTTCATAACGTATATTATTGTTTCGTTTCCTATCGCGAATATCGATAGAGAGTTTTGCGAGTCTCTCGTTTCGGCGGAGCCAAGTAAAATAAAAAAAAGACTCGCCTGAAAATGCAAAAATAAAGAGGTGGAAAAGTCGCGAGTGATTTTCGGGTCGGCGAACTTTCGGTCGCCGATCTTGTCTCCGAAAAGATGCTTAAAAATTCAATGAAAAATAACGACGATATTCAATTTTACTCCCCCGCCTCACGATTTGCGATGACAAATAAATTTCGCGAAAGCGAAAACAAGAAGAATAAAATCCGAAAATATCGCGCGCTCTTCACTCGATAAAAAATCTCGGAAATTCGGAATACTTTATTCATCTCGATGTTTCATCGGTTATCTCCACTTTTCAAGAGCTCTTCCTCCGTATCACCGCGAATCCCTATTTTATTCGCGAAGCTTAGTCCAAAGCCCCTGCGAACTTTTTACTCCCGCGGCGCGCGTGTACGTGTGTACCACCGAGGAAACAAAAAAAAAGGGAGAGAAAATAAAAGCGAGTGGAAAAAAAATAAAATTTTCCTCATGCTCGTACCGAATTTACCGGTTTTCCCCGTCCAAGTGTTACAGCGAGGAGGAGGAAAAAAATGGAAAAGAAAAAACGGGTTCACCCGCGAGCTGCGCTCCTCTCTCTCTCTCTCTCTCTCTCGCTCTCTGAGAGGACTCTCTCGCTCTCTGAGAGATTTGTTTCGAGCCAACCTTTCGGAGCAATGATTAATTAGACGAGTACGAGACGAGTTTTTCTTTTCCTATTCTTTTTCCTAAATCGCTGCCATTCTTTATTCTTGGCGACATTGTCAAGTGGCGCCATCTCGATCGATAAACAAAACAACGACGAAAAAAAGAAAAAAACACGAGCTTTTTCGAGTCGACAGATTTTTCCCGCTACCGTCAAGCTGTCTGGACCAATCTTTCCATCTTTTCACGTCATCACGGACGTATCTCGCTTTCGGAGAAAAATCGTCGGTGTGTTTCGCGCGGTTTACCGACCGAGTCGCGTTGAAGATCATGGAGATGAAGTACGTGCACGTGAAAACCCGTTCGCAATTCGGCAAGCAGTGTATATTCGACGATGCAGGACCGAGAATCGAAGCAAACGTTCCTCCGGATCGCGAGCTCATGAACGATTACGTGTATCGAAACCCTTGCCACGTGGGCGTTCAAAATGTCGAGCAAATGGCGGTTCACGAGGTTAGAACGACTTTTTTTTCAGCGATGCTGCATTTTCCCACGGTCCCGATGAAAAATAACCCAAAAAAAAAAAAAGAGACGAGAAGAATCTCCTTTTTTTTTCAACCAGGTGCAGACGACGAGCGTGCCAACGAGGGAGAGCGGTATGTCGCACACCGAGGGTGGTTGGCCGAAGGAATTGAATCCCAAGGACGAGGAGGCGACGGCGAGATTTCGACGGCGAGTCGAGAAGGACGAAATCTGGCCGACGAAAATGAGAAAACTCATGCAAGTGCGTATCTTTTCTTCGAGAGGAGTGATAATTTGAAAGAAAAAAAAAAAAAAAGAGTGTCGCTGTGGGATAATAAAGAAACTGGGAACGATCGAAAAGAAAAAAAGCTACTCTCGAAAAAAAATGTCGGTCGTTCCAGCCGATGGAGCGATGCATACTCCAGAACAACGCCGTCGATATATACGAGAATTTTTTCGACGACATGCTGTCGACCGAATTGGTACTGCCGATCGACGTCAGGTGAGCCTGCGTTTCCAATTTTTTTATCAAAATCGAAAATCGGATCGAAAATGTCGTCCTCAGGACCGTCAACGTTTACGAAGACCCGCAGACGTTCGTCAGGCCGATAACGCACCTGTCGTGGTCGCCCGCAGGCGGAAAAAGACTCGCGGTCTCGTACTGCTCGAGGGAGTTTGAGAGAGAACCGGTCGATCGCAATTTACCGTCCTATATATGGGAAATCGGTAACGATTCTCGAGTCGCGCAAAATGATATACTTTTTTTTTTTAAGATAAATCTATGTAAAAATCGTGATCTTGTCGTTTTTGTCGACAGAAAATCCCAACAAGCCTCTGATGGCGCTGAACGCGTCGCGGCCGTCGGTGGTACTCGAGTACAACCCTCGGGATCCCTCGATGCTCGCGAGTGGACTCATGTCCGGTCAGGTGTGCAACTGGGACATACGCCAGGGTGCCAAACCCGCGCAGATGTCTCACCTGCAATTCAGCCACAGGTACTTCCGGTTCGAACGGACTACCTCCATTTTCCCACAATTCCTCATCGTTTTTTTCGATTCCAACGATAAAAAAATATATAAATATCGCCGTGATTCCCGAAAAAAAAACGAGGAACCCGGCGAATCTCCTGCTGTGGACCAATCTCAAGACCAACACGGAGTTTTTTTCCGCCTCGACCGGAGGCTCGATAAAATGGTGGGACCTGAGGAAACTGCGCGAGCCGACGGAAACCCTCGTGATGGACCTCGAGAATCCCTCGAGAGGCGATCTCGTGCGCGCCATCGGCGTCTCGTCGCTGCAGTTCGAAGCGACGATGAGCGCGAAATTCATGGCCGGTATGGAGAACGGGGTCGTCGTGAACGGATCGAGAAAGGGCAAAAATCCGCAGGAAAAATTGGCCACGCGTTTCCTCTGTCACGCCGGCCCGGTCGTTACCCTGGAGCGCAATCCTTTCAGCGCAAAAAACTTTTTGACCGTCGGAGGATGGGTGGCGAGGATATGGGCGGAAGACACGAGAGAGGGCAACCTCGCGGCGACCAAGTACGAAATTGCATCGCCGAAAATGGAAAATCGATCGTTGAATCTTATCATACGGGGGAGGGGCGAGGAAAAAACGATATTTTTGTTGTCCTTGAATCACGACAGACGCGACAAGACGGCGTTGACCGGCGGCTGCTGGAGCACGTCGAGGTACTCGGTGTTTTATTTGATCGACGAGAGCGGAGTCGTGAAGATTTACGATCTGCTCGTCGGTGTGAAAACGCCCGCGAAGACGATACGCCTGTGCGAGGACGCGCTGAAGGCGATAACGCCTCACGAGGAGGGGACTCTCGTGGCGGTTGGCAACGACGTCGGCAATGTTTATCTCGTTGAATCGTCGGAGGGACTGACGTCGAATTTCCGCAACGACAAGGCCCTCGTGAATACGGTACGAGCAGTTTTCGCGCGGCGCGGAATCCGCGTCTGATGCCTTTTACCGATCTCGCGTCGCTGATTGGCTATCGTAAACGCGACAGTATCTGGACCGAAGCAGCCGTTACGTCAAGGCTGTGGATAACCGCTTGAAGGAGATTCGTCTCGGGAGCAGGAGACGAAGCTCGGACGCTCGCGCGGACGAGCCGATTTCGTCAAACGACAAAGGTACACGGAAAAAACTGCCCTGTGGAATTTACAGAAAAGTCTGTGAAATTTGCAGAATCTTATCTGTAAATGATTTTATGTAAAATTTACTAATCCGTACATGTTACTTTTACATGTTGAAATCTGTAAACCTAAATCTGTAAATTTGACATATTGAGTCTGTGATTATTACAGATACACTTCTGTAATAATTACAGAATACACTCTGTTATAATTACAGAATTTACTCTGTTAAAATTACAGAAGTTCTCTGTCATTATTACAGAAGTTCTCTGTCATTATTACAGATGAACTCCTATCATTATTACTGAAAATTTAATGTGAAAATCAAATTCGTAAGTAATGAAGAAAAGTGAAATAGGTTCTCATAATAATCGACAGTGACGCCACTTTTTCGTACGTGTGAGCAACGCTGTGTAGCATGTGTAAATTCCCCTGATTACCCCTCTTCATTATTATAGTTATTGGGGAATGGAGGGGAATGGAGGTGTCAAATTACGTTTGATTAGACGGCCGTCCCGATGAACAAAAACAAAGAAAGTCAAGAGTATAAAATAATTATCGATAATATTTCCGAGAACTGACGCATTATGATTATAAAATTAAAAAATGCACAACCAACAGATAATTATCTGTAATTTTTATTAATAATTTGTTCTTATTTGAAAAGTTATCCAACAATAATGATAGAAAATTTTTACACATTTTACACAATTTATCATTAGATATTCATAAAATTATGTGAAATATACAGAAATAATATGTACTTTCTACATAATCCCATCTGTAAAAAATACATATTTTCTCTGTAAATTTTACATAGAATATTAATCTAAATTTACAGAAAAAATATGTAGTTTCTACATAATTCCATCTGTAAAAAATACATATTTTATCTGTAAATTTTACAGAAAGTGGACTCTGTAAATTTTACAGACTTTTTTCTGTAAAATCCACAGGCCATTTTTTTCCGTGTGACCTCTCGCCAAAAGCCATATCCGGTGGGGGTTTGGCACGCGAGACTCGCTCACGGTGACTCGAGCAATCTCGAGTTTGGCTCGCGACGTTTTTATACACGTACGATTTATCGAATTAAGAAAAATATATTCGCACGCAGCCTTCCTAGGCGCAGGATTGCGCGAAAACGGGCTCGTGCGATGTGATTTTCCGAGCGAAACAGCGGATTCCGGAACTCGCGAGGCGTCTACGAAATTTGAGATCCGCGTTCTCGAGTAATTCCGTCGAGAAACGCGATGGAGACGCGCGTTTGGCATGGAATACGTCGTGCGAGACCGTACATTTTTCGTGTATTATGGAGCACACGGTGTATGTGCGAGTTTATAGGGTATAATATTGCCGTGCGTCGTATATACGAAACGAGAACTCTTGCTCCATAATACGCGAACGTGTCTCGTACGAATCGCGAGCTGCCATAAAATGGATTTATGTCAGAGACAAACGGAACACCGACTGCTCTCTGTTCTCTCCAGCAGCGAGAGAGAGAGAGAGAGAGAGAGAGAGAGAGTGCTCGACAAAACGTGCAGATTCGCGCACAGCGTACTTCATCATTGCATAGAAACTCCAATAATAAATTACGTGTACATGTAATATACGCGTGTGCAGACACACACGGATATGCGTAAACATAACGCCATCCGAGCGCGTTCCATTTCACGTCGAGCGAAAGATTTCTTGGCCTCGACTTTTGTCTCTCCCGAAAGCTCCCTTTGCTCCGTTTTCTCCATCCCCAAAGTCTGATGGATTTTTTTGCTGTTTTTCTTTTTAATTTACGCGAGAAAACGCGATATGATTTGCAGCAGCAAGGCCCAAAACGACGAGCAAGGAAGCGCCCGGCAGAGAGAGCAGCGTCGCTGACAAAAAAGGGGATGAAAGAGTGGGCAAGAGCGGATCGAACGGGGAGAGGGACAAGAGGAGCAGGGGGAAGGTCAGAAAGCTCAAGGACACCGTGACCTCCATCAGCGATCCGGAACTCGACGAGGCCGAGGCTCGTTATTACGAAATCATCGCCAAAGTAAACGTCCCTCTGGTTGCTCCTGTTTACAGCGCGGAATTTTGGAAAACCGCGCGAGTTTTTCACGCAAAAATCTTGCAAAAATGAGAATGTCCGTTCAGGAAACGGAAAAGTACGCGGAAATCGCGGCCCTGGAAGAGCCGGTTGAGGAAAACGCCGCCGGCGGCGCTCCGCCTCCGCTGACGAGGCGGAAAAAGCGCGACGAGTCGAAAGTCGACGGGGAAGCGAGCGGAATCGCGACCAGGGACGAGACGGAACGCGCCAGGGGACGCAAGAGTCGGGGCGGAAGATCAACGAGACCGGAAACGAGATTCGAGGAGATCGTTATGGTGCGAAGGGCCAAGGAGTCGTCGTCGAGGACGGACGAACGAGAGACGGAAGCGCCCGGGGCGGAAACGGCGAAATACGAGGACGACTCGGCGGCGATGATCGACGCGGCGATAAAATTGAAGAAATCAGCGGCGAAGAGAGGAAAAACCGACGTGAAAATCAGCGGCAAGATGAAAAAACGCGAGGCTCGCGGTGTCAGAGTGACGATGAAGAAGCCATGCGTCGGCTACGTCTGTCGACCGGAAGTTTGCTGCATGGACGAGATCGGTAAGAATCTAATTATCTAAATTATCGAACCCCTTAAGGTAGTTCTATCGTTAGATTCAAATCGAGAAATTGTTTTGCAGTTTTTCTCACACACAAAATGGTTCGCGGGCTTCAGTTAAATAAGAAAAGTTGTTGCAAATCGACTAAAGAACAGCATACTCCAAATTCACGGTCATCCCAGGTGATATGTGCTTGCTCTATAATTACAAAAATTGCGAAAAAAATGTTCTCAAGATTTTTTTGGAAAACTCAAGAAATCTTCTTTGATGTTGCATAAAAATGTATGCAAAGTTTTAGAAGGCTTCACCACGTAGAAGCCGAGATATTCATTGATGAAAATGCAACTTTTAACACGCGCTCTTACGAGAGACTACCGAAAATTGTGATTTTTACCAATAAATATCTCAACTTCCACGTGGTAAAACCTTCCAAAATTTATTACACACGTATATATGACATCGAAGAATACGTATTCAAATTTTCAACAAAATCTTAAGAAAACGATAAAACGATAGAACTACCTTAAGTTCGAAGCGACGGTTACACATTTTTTTTTGTTTTTCAATAAGAAAGAAAAAAACGGCTCTCGGTGCTTTCGAATAGAGACCAATTTTCGATTTCGAGCGTCGAGTGCGCCGGAGCAATCGATAATTCAGAACCCGCGGGGAATTTCAGAGTCGAACGGTGCAGGGGATGACTGGATAACGAGACAATCGACAAAGGGTTGGGGGGGGGGAGGGCTAATGTATCTCAACGAGCGTAGATTTCGGAAACTTTGGCGAGTGTGTTTTGGCTCGAGTGTCAATAGCAAGAGCAGCCCGAAACGTCGCTAAATTGCACCAGTCTGACTTTCCAGATTTCCTATACGTGACGAGAACTCTCTGTTCTCGCCAGTTACACGATTTCAGACGGGTATACGCGCGTAACGAATGTAGGACGAGGCGTCAATTAATCGTCGAATAGTTTAGTGCCATTTCGGGCTGTATAGTTTGGGAAATTCCAACTCCTCCTCGTGCTACACTACGGTACAAACTTCTGTAGCCCGGGATGCTGCGATGTGTACACGGAATATCCTTGTATGTAGACGAGAGACTACGGACGACAGTTAATTACAACGCGTGTGCGCCGGAATTGCCTAATGGAATTGTCTCGATCGATTTGCGGCGATCGGGAATAATCGCCCGCTCCTCTCGAGGCTCGTGAGCTGGGGATGACGGAGACGACTTGTTTTTTCGTGTTTATTTCGTTTTTTTCGGGGTTTCTTGTGTTTTTTTTGTAAATTAAAGACGAATTCTCGTTGATGCTTCAAAGGGGATGAAAAATCGTCGAGGAAGCTCGAAAAGCCCGCGTCAGCGATGGACCACTCGAGGCGAGACTCGAGAACGACGATGATGATCGACGAGATGCTGGCGAATTTGCCGAAGGTCGCCTCGCCCGAGGAGCTCGGGCATTTGCTCGATCCCATCACCGAGCGCGTCGATGAAAACGTGATTTTGACGAGAAAGGACGAACGTCCGCGTCTCTTGGACGAGAGGATGAAAGTCGCCAAGCGCGAGACCGAAAGATGGCGGGATTCGATCGTGAAACGCGAATTGCCGAAGCCGACGAGGGTTCGGCAGCAGCCTCGCGCGAGGACGTCCGGACGCCGTTCGTCCTTCAGCGACATCTACGAGGATGGGGGAAAAACGCCCCGGGAAGATTCCGCGGTTATCGAAGGGGCGGTCGGCGGCGCGGGGATTGAGAAAATTTCCATCGACGAGACGGAATCCGCGATTGAAGGGGAAAATTATGGTGGAAAAGGGGGGAAAACGCGAGAAAAGACGGGAAAAGCGGAGATCTCGATTGATTGCGAGCCCGTTTCCGTGAGATTCGGCGAAAAGGAGATAAAGGAGATAATCGGCATTCGCGACGCGCCGAGACCACCGAGCAGACCGAAATTCGACGAGTCGAGGAAAAAAGTGACAAAGACGAGAGGCGATTATCCGCGAATTTCCGCCGCTGCGATTCTCAAATCGAACGCGGGAGATAAATCTCCGTCAAAGTAACGAAATCATCGAAGAACTGACGGTTTTTTTTTGCCTGGGCTCCCGGCAGCCCACATCGATCGCGAAACCGATATTACGCTTGACATTTGTGTCTCATTATTTTTACAATAATGTACGTAAATACTGGAATATTCGACGAGACGAGTACATTGGTTTATCGATTAAAAATACTTTCATCGTCCGTGAGAAGGAGAAAAGGTACGTTCGAGAGTAGAGGAGAGATGGATTATAATTTGCTGGAATTAATTTAAAAAAAAAAACTTATCCCCGAATGAAAAAACTGTTTTTTTTTCTTCTCGCGTTAATTCTCATTCGCGAAAAATACCGATCCGGGCTTTGCGACGCGAAATCGAGTATCGAACTCGCGCGCGAGAGACGCGCGAACCGGGATGCTGTAAAAGAGAAACGAGAGAGCCTCTCGTCACGCCTGCAATGTCCCTCGTAAAAGTACAGACGCGGGGTGCTCTGGTGAGCTTGGTTGCACCGACAGACAGAGAGAGAGAGAGGAAAAAACACGTAATTTGTGCTTCTATACCTGCTGGAACGGACCGAGCTTCGGTACGACGAGATTTTCAGCCATCAACTTTACTGCGCACCGTTACAAACTTTTCATCCATTTTCATTCGCCTCCCAGTTTTTTCCGTTTTTTGTTTCATTTTTCCTTTGACCGTCACTGCGTTCCCACCGTAGTGCCCCTTGGCTTTTTCGAGGAACGATAATGGGCGGGAAAAAACGTATAAAAGCGCAGAATTTGTTCTTTAAAACGTCGATATTACCGTGAAACTAATATCGACGATGAAAAATTGATATTCCCTTTTTCGTCGCATCCGTCGGGAATAATATTGAGAAAAAATGAGGAATTCGACGATAAACTCGCAGTTTTTTGAGGTAGTTCTATCGTTAGATTCAAATCGAGAAATTGTTTTGCAGTTTTTCTCACATACAAAATGGTTCGCGGGCTTCGGTTAAATAAGAAAAGTTGTTGCAAATCGACTAAAGAACAGCATACTCCAAATTCACGGTCATCCCAGGTGATATGTGCTTGCTCTATAATTACAAAAATTGCGAAAAAAATGTTCTCAAGATTTTTTTGGAAAACTCTAGAAATCTTCTTTGATGTTGCATAAAAATGTATGCAAAGTTTTAGAAGGCTTCACCACGTAGAAGCCAAGATATTCATTGATGAAAATGCAACTTTTAACACGCGCTCTTACGAGAGACTACCGAAAATTGTGATTTTTACCAATAAATATCTCAACTTCCACGTGGTAAAACCTTCCAAAATTCATTACACACGTATATATGACATCGAAGAATACGTATTCAAATTTTCAACAAAATCTTAAGAAAACGATAAAACGATAGAACTACCTTAAGGTAGTTCTATCGTTAGATTCAAATCGAGAAATTGTTTTGCAGTTTTTCTCACATACAAAATGGTTCGCGGGCTTCAGTTGAATAAGAAAAGTTGTTGCAAATCGACTAAAGAACAGCATACTCCAAATTCACGGTCATCCCAGGTGATATGTGCTTGCTCTATAATTACAAAAATTGCGAAAAAAATTTTCTCAAGATTTTTTTGGAAAACTCGAGAAATCTTCTTTGATGTTGCATAAAAATGTATGCAAAGTTTTAGAAGGCTTCACCACGTAGAAGCCAAGATATTCATTGATGAAAATGCAACTTTTAACACGCGCTCTTACGAGAGACTACCGAAAATTGTGATTTTTACCAATAAATATCTCAACTTCCACGTGGTAAAACCTTCCAAAATTTATTACACACGTATATATGACATCAAAGAATACGTATTCAAATTTTCAACAAAATCTTAAGAAAACGATAAAACGATAGAACTACCTTAAGCAACTTTTGCCTGCTCTTTCGTCCCTCGTGCGAAAAGTGTCGTACAGCCGGTGGAAGCTCGTCGTTTCGTACACGAGAGAATGAAAATTTCAGCAACGACCGCGCACGTTACTGACCGTAATACCGTTATCGATCCTCGCTGCCGTGTTCAGCGAGACCGTACACCCTCTCGTCGAGTCGGAAAACGCGAAAAGACGAGCCGTACGGCCTCGAGAAACATAAGAGACGAAAATACGTGAGGCAGGAAAATAATCGAAGAATATCGCGTATTTACGCTGATTTTCATCGAAAATCAACAAGTGCCTCGCCGTACTCGTGTTTTCCCTCTGAAACCCTCTCCCGAAGCTTCGAATTTCTCTCGGGTGAATTTTCTCCGCTGCACATACGAAGAAAAATCGTCGTACTCGTACGTGCAACACCCGGGCAAGTTTTCGGTCCAGAGCGAACTTTTCGAACGATCGGAAAATTCTCGAGTCTCTCGCAAACTCTTCGCGATCGGTGACACGTTTGTCTTTGACGGTTTTTCTTTTTTTCTCTCTTATTTATTCAAGGTGTACGGTTGTGTGTGTGCACACGTCACGGAAGCTTCGCTCGCCGCAAAGTTCGAGAGAGCATTTACGGAGCTTATCGAGGCTCTTTCAGCGTTGCTTCTTCCTTGTTTTTTCGCCCCCTCGATTTTAACCTCGCGCGCTTTCGCTTGTTTTTTTTTCTCTCACCCTGTCGCTTCTTTCTCCGACGCTCGCCTCTCTGTTTGAACTTTTTTCTTGCACCGTCGCCGTTCAATCTTGCCGTCTTCCGGTGGAGAAGAAGCCCCTCGTCGTGCGCCAAACAGCCTCTTCTCGCGAATATTTTCCTCCTTTTCCGGGCTTTTTCTCGATTAAAAAAAAACACGAAGCCTCCTCCCGTTGGATCCGACTTTTCGCCAGGGATCGCAAAATCAACGGACGAAACCCTCGCCGCCGTCGGGGCGATAATTAACTCGCAAATTTAGGCGGCGAAGCGAAATTCCGGACAATTTCGTTTTCTCACCTGGCCAAGGTTGGAGAGTGAAGAGAATCGAAGAGGGAATTCCGTAATTCCGTCCGGGAAGATGTGAGAAGAGAGAGAAAAAAAAGGGAAAAAAAATCAAGTAGCAGTGGTCAGTGCACGGTCAGACGCCGTTGAAACTCGTCGGGGAACGTTTGAAAAAGCTCCGTGGATCGATTTCGAACGTGAAACTTTGGGATATTCTCAAATTCGTCGGAATCACACGTTCGAGATCCATCTTCTGTAATTTCACCCAAGACTCTGACGTTTCATCGGCGATTAACGTCCGAGGGAGCACCGAGACAGATTGTGGAAATGAAAAAAGTAGCGCGGGTCGTCGAGAAAAGAAAGGAAAGTTGTTCAACGTGTCGTAAAAAGAAGGGAAAGAAAAAAAGATGCTCGCGATATTGACTATCCGATGGCGCAAAGGTCGACTTGGGGTTAAAGAAGGACGAAACGGAAATGAAAAGAATTCGCTTGGGAAAAATTTCCGGTTCAGTGGGACCCGACAGAGAGAGAGAGAGAGAGAGAGCCTTTCTCTCTCTCTCTCTCTCGGGTCGAAAAGGGCCGAGGACGTGACGGTGAGCACGTGGTCGCTGGAAAAATGTGTGTGTGTGTGTGTCTGTGTGTGTCTCGGAGACAGATTCGAAATGAATTTCCGGTATATGGAAGAAGGTTCTAGCTGGTCGGTGTATGCACGTGAGAGAGCAAAGCCACGCGGGGAGAGGTGTGGTTGGATGCTGGACGCGTTTCCGGTTGCCGGACATTGTCGCCGGCGAACGGTGAGAAGTCGACTTCCGCTGGGACGTCCTCGCACCGAGAGCAGCTTGTTCGCAGCTTCTCGTCGTTTTTAACAATGAAAACACAAGTGTACTATATGCGACAGCTTTCTCGTCGCCTTGACACGTATTCTCCCGACACAAGCAACGTTTCGTTCAACCTCGAGCATACTTTGCCAGAGTATGAAATTCGTTTGAGAACGCGTGATACAATAACCCCCCGAACACTCAATTTTCTTCATCAAAAAACAAAAAAAAACAGAATCCCCGCGTCTTTTCGTCTCCTTTCACGCTGGACCATCGATTTTAGAAGGACGTTTTTGGAAGAGTTCGTTCGCGGTGGCACGTTTTTGCGACGATAAGAGGCGGGGGAGGACAGCAGATCTCTCGGCGAGAGAAAACTTTGTCCCAAGATCATTCGGGATGCTGCAGCAAAACGAGGCGTGTGTACAGAGTTTTATCGTTAGTTGGACGTTGCTGCTGGCTGGCTGGCTCACGTAGAGATGGAATACGCTTACGGTGGATATTGTTGAACGCCAGAGGGACTTGGAGTCCCCGCCCGCTTCGAGGGAGGCTCCGTGCAAGTTTGCCGAATTTAAGACGATGGTACAGACGCACGCGCGAGAGAAGCCACCGCCTGATACACTCGCGAATTACACGTGCACACGAGTGCATTCTCGAGGGATGCTGGAGGGAGAAAACTTTTCATCTTCCCGAAACCAAGATTTCGTTTCCTTCGTTATGTACATGGATTACACCACATGTACGTACATGTACGAGAGACTGCTTCTCGCGACCAGATTCGAGCATCACGAAGCCGCGTGGTCCACGAGTCTGACGCACACGGGGGATTTCTACTGGCGGGGAATGAAGATTTTGCGAAACTTTGCGAAACAGAGGGCGGCGTGGGCCGGCAGAGAGAATAGGTGCCTGGAATTCGGGAGATTCTTGATTTCAACGAAATTCGGCTCCGCGAAGCTCATTTTTCTAGATTTTTTCGAAATCGTTCGACCCCTCCGGATGCTGCCGCGTCTGTGCTGGGAAAATGGAGGATCTGTTCGGCGTTGGGCTTTAAATTTGTACCGACTTTCCGTATCATTCGTCTGTGAAGCTCGAGTGCCGTACGAGTGCGACGAAGAGTAAAGCGGTGGAGGAAAAAGAACCTCTCCGCTCGAGGGGTTTCTGATGGATATTCGACGGTGGATTTTAGCTTCGACTTTGCGAAACAGAGGGCGGCGTGGACCGGCAGAGAGAATAGGTGCCTGGAATTCGGGAGATTCTTGATTTCAACGAAATTCGGCTCCGCGAAGCTCATTTTTCTAGATTTTTTCGAAATCATTCGACCCCTCCGGATGCTGCCGCGTCTGTGCTGGGAAAATGGAGCATCTGTTCGGCGTTGGGCTTTTAATTTGTACCGACTTTCCGTATCATTCGTCTGTGAAGCTCGAGTGCCGTACGAGTGCAACGAAGAGTAAAGCGGTGGAGGAAAAAGAACCTCTCCGCTCGAGGGGTTTCTGATGGATATTCGACGGTGGATTTTAGCTTCGACTTTGCGAAACAGAGGGCGGCGTGGACCGGCAGAGAGAATAGATGCCTGGAATTCGGGAGATTCTTGATTTCAACGAAATTCGGCTCCGCGAAGCTCATTTTTCTAGATTTTTTCGAAATCGTTCGACCCCTCCGGATGCTGCCGCGTCTGTGCTGGGAAAATGGAGGATCTGTTCGGCGTTGGGCTTTTAATTTGTACCGACTTTCCGTATCATTCGTCTGTGAAGCTCGAGTGCCGTACGAGTGCGACGAAGAGTGAAGCGGTGGAAGAAAAAGAACCTCTCCTCTCGAGGGGTTTCTGATGGATATTCGACGGTGGATTTTAGCTTCGACTTTGCGAAACAGAGGGCGGCGTGGGCCGGCAGAGAGAATAGGTGCCTGGAATTCGGGAGATTCTTAATTTTAACGAAATTCGACTCCGCGAAGCTCATTTTTCTAGATTTTTTCGAAATCGTTCGACCCCTCCGGATGCTGCCGCGTCTGTGCTGGGAAAATGGAGGATCAGTTCGACGTTGGGCTTTTAATTTGTACCGACTTTCCGTATCATTCGTCTGTGAAGCTCGAGTGCCGTACGAGTGCGACGAAGAGTAAAGCGGTGGAAGAAAAAGAACCTCTCCTCTCGAGGGGTTTCTGATGGATATTCGACGGTGGATTTTAGCTTCGACTTTGTGAAACAGCGGGCGGCGTGGACCGGCAGAGAGAATAGGTGCCTGGAATTCGGGAGATTCTTGATTTCAACGAAATTCGGCTCCGCGAAGCTCATTTTTCTAGATTTTTTCGAAATCGTTCGACCCCTCCGGATGCTGCCGAGTCTGTGCTGGGAAAATGGAGTATCTGTTCGGCGTTGGGCTTTTAATTTGTACCGACTTTCCGTATCATTCGTCTGTGAAGCTCGAGTGCCGTACGAGTGCAACGAAGAGTAAAGCGGTGGAGGAAAAAGAACCTCTCCGCTCGAGGGGTTTCTGATGGATATTCGACGGTGGATTTTAGCTTCGACTTTGCGAAACAGAGGGCGGCGTGGACCGGCAGAGAGAATAGGTGCCTGGAATTCGGGAGATTCTTGATTTTAACGAAATTCGGCTCCGCGAAGCTCATTTTTCTAGATTTTTTCGAAATCGTTCGACCCCTCCGGATGCTGCCGAGTCTGTGCTGGGAAAATGGAGTATCTGTTCGGCGTTGGGCTTTTAATTTGTACCGACTTTCCGTATCATTCGTCTGTGAAGCTCGAGTGCCGTACGAGTGCAACGAAGAGTGAAGCGGTGGAAGAAAAAGAACCTCTCCGCTCGAGGGGTTTCTTGGCTGATGGATATTAGAGGGTGGCTTTTAGCTTCGAGAGCGTCAAACGACGCTATAGACATCTCCCTCTCTCCCTCTCTCTCTCTCTCTGTTTTTCTCGCTTATTTCGCTGCATATTTTTCGCGCTGAATGCGAAAACGAGCCATGACATTCTCATCGGCTTATATACACTCCACGTGTGTCTGAAGGCATGCACATAAACGACAAAAGCACTGGCTGACATCGAGGTACGCGCAAACAAGCACACAGGTGATGAAACGATGCAGCATTGATGCATCACGTCGGAGGAAACGCGTGCCTCGTGAACGAGCTCGCGTCTCAACGAGCCGCTCCATAAACGCAAGAGGAAAAGGCCCTTTTCTCCTACAGGACACACATTGGATCACATTTTTCCCCATTTTTTCTACGTTACAATTTCGTACCGATAACGGATAATCGATCTGTGTAAAGCACAGATCGATTCTTCAGATTCCTCGGCGCGTAATAACGATTCTTTGATAAACTATGCTTTGATGAATTTTTCACCAATCGCCAGAGTACGAAACGTGAAATTTTATTGCTCGAAAGATGCGAATTTCCGAGCGCCCCGTGGAGCGTCGAAAAATGGGCGAGAGAGGAGAGACGCCGAGTGGGAAAAGGGACTCGTGTTTATAAAGCAAAGTCAAATATAGAAGTTCATTTCATCGAGGATGTTGACACGGGCGAAATCGACGGTAGTCTCTCGCGAGTTCCATCTCTCGTGCCTTTCCGCTTACCTCGCTCTGTGTGCGCGTGCAGGACCGCTAAAACTGCAGAGATGCAGTCGCGCGTTGTATATATACATCTTTGCGGCAACCGGAAGAGCTCGACTATCTCTCCCTGCGCCTGCCGCCTTTCAATGAAACACACATTTACTCGTATACACGCACGATGCACGGAGTGCTGCACACTCCATCTCCATTTTCATCTCGCTCCTCTCCGTTAACCGAGAAAGTGACACGAGAGATTCAGAGGGGATGCTGCGAGGTTCCGAGAGTGCAATCAATGTCTGAAGAGCAGAGGCATCTCGTCGGTGGGACTCGACGCACGTTGAGCCACGTGTGTGCTCGAGAATAAGGAGCGTGGTCCACACAGTGCGACGAGGATCTTCCCACCGCAATGACGACTGAACGTCAAGACGACTCCGACTCTGGATGGACTTTAGTTTCAAAATCGTCTCATTTTCGCACTCCAATGTCTCTCTCTCTCTCTCTCTCTCTCTCTTCGTTCTTGATACCGTTACATCGGACCTCGGCCTACAGAAATTCGTTCGGCCTTGCAGCAATTTATCTATGGGAATCGTTGCCTGACGCTGTTGTAACGTCACCCACACTAGTTGTACTCAAAAAGCGAATATTCAAGCATTTATTCGAAAATGACTTGTAATGTAAGGAGTAGGTAAAATCAAGGACTTCTACAATCAGATCGCTAGCAATTGCATGGCTCTATATGTACCTTCACACAAAAGAAAACCCATGCTATATAATTTAATGAAAAATACTCATATTATAGAATTCTGTACTAGTTATTTAATATTAGTTATTAAGCGCTAAACTGTTTCACAATTTGTAATTGCCCCAAAGCGTTGCTAGGGGATAATAAACCATTCAAATCAAATCAAATCAAATCAAATCTCTCTCTCTCTCGTTACCGGATGAAATTGTTATGACTGATTCGATTGGTGCATTTAAAAAGCTCCTATTTGCTCATCTTTTTGCGGGTGACATATGATTGCGCGGACTTGATACTTGATATTGCAGGAGTTTTGTTGTGTGCTTATCTTATACCAGCTGCTTTATTGTGCTTCCGGCCTTTGCTGAGTCTGTTTAGCTCTTTTCGGCTCTCTAAATTGGCTATCTGACTTATCATGTTAATGATTGTTGGTTTCAGCTTGCTTGGGCTCATTTTTGTCTTTATTCGGCTCTTGTACCATCGCTTTACACTGTATATTGTACGTTATCTTACTTCTTACTTAGTTATATGCATATGCGTGAACTTTTCTGTTACTTTTGCGGATTTCTGTTTTGAAGCATACTGGAGCTTCTCTTTTGTTATCGTATTATGATTTTATACTTATTTTCTATGCTTTGCCTGAAGGTGTATACCATGGCATAATAAATAACTCAACTCAACTCGACTCAACTCTCTCTCTCAGTCTCATTTTTCTCGACAAGGAGGAGAGGTTCGATCTATACATCACCGGCTGAGCTACTCGACAAGAGGAGGAGAGGAGAGACACCGGCGACAATCGCGCGGTAAAACTTTGACGATGTAAGATGCTCACACTTTTGGACCGCAGCGGGATGCGACGAGGACTTTTCTCTGCAACTTTTCGCGCCTCCTCGCAAGCCCGCACTTGCACGATCCGTACGAAGCAGAGTGCGAAAGAGAAACTCGAATCGCAAAGTTGCTTTTGTACCGAGCTTCTCGCGCGTTGAACGCGTCCCGCGTTTAACCAAACACGGTTTATCCCCCAAATCCTCCAGGAAGGGGGGATAACCCCTCCTCCCGCGAGGGGTGGGAGTTTTCCCGCGGTTCAAGAATTTCGCGAGCCACAGCATCCGTTTGACTCTTTCAACCGACAAACACCGCTGGACCAAGGATGCTGCGGAGAAATTATGCAAGAGCGTCATCCTCCCTGGCAAAAATGAAAAACGTTCGCGTCACGCGCCGACGCACACCGTTTCAGAGCCAATAAGATTGCACAGAGACGATTTTCTACTCATATCGAAAAGTTTTTCGATCGAAATAACGCGTCTTTTATTCCGGTGTCTGTTTTTCTTGCTCTCGTCGAGGGAAGAAGAGATACTCAAGCGGGAGGAGAGACGGCGTAACACGAGAATTTAAAAGTTTCAGAGACAAAACCGGAAACCGGAGTGTTCCTCGACTCAATTCCAAACTTTTTCTTTTCAACTTTGAAAATATGTCTTTCTGCCGGGGAGCGAGCTTTTTTTGCATGTCACTGAAGAAGGGGGGCGGGAATTACGCACACAATCCGTCCTCGTTTTTCGCCTCGCGATTTCTGACGAATCGTGCACACATCGTCCCATCTGTTTCATCAGCCAGCACGTTTAAATTCGACAAAATTGGCTTTTGACTGTTTGTTCAGTTGGCGAAAATCGGTCAATTTTTGTCGTCTTTTCGTCGCCGGTCGAGCGAGAGTACATTTTTTCGAAAAGTTTTTCAACCGGTTTCAAAAACTCGCCTGAAACGGGAGAAGAAACGTCAGGGACAATGCCACGTGATCCGGTATCACAAATTACATAATATTTAATATCGTACGTACGTTTATGAGCCTCTCTCGTTGGACGCTCGTGATTAGTTACTCCGACCGCGAGGATATGTATATTTTCGCCTCCGCTGCGCGATTGTGGCGCCCTCTCGAGGGTATATTGCGCGATGTTTCCGCCTGTATCTGCGGTCTCTCGCGCGTACGTACATGTACATGTACACCCGTCCGTCACACATGTTTGGGAAACCGAGGCACATGCGGCCGATGGGGCAAAAGTGAGCGGAGAAGCAGGCTACGCGAGAGAAGCCGTTCGGAAACACACGGGGTGTCGAAAAACCGGCGGATGTCGACGATTCCACGCCAATTTGGCGACGAAACTCGAAAACGAAAGACAAAAACACGTCCCGAGACGAAAAAAGAGAAATCCAGCTCTGGAATTCCAAAAGTTTCTTCGAGGCTTTCGGAGAGCCTCGGTTTTTTTCCACCGACTGCACCCAGAGAAAAGATCTATTATGATCGAATAGATTCGTCTATTCAATCTTCATTTATTACAATTAAATAAATTTTTGGTTGGATCAAATAAATTTTTATTTGATTTGATTTGCCTATGTATTCGCTTCTAACATATATATTTATTTAACATTGAGATATACTTAATCACTAAATTACACGAATATAAATGATACTATAAGAAATATTTTTCGTATAGTGCATGAATGCTGATATCAAGCATCGTTATTAATAACCGAAAGGCTATGGCGGTGGTATAGTTACGATGGTGGCTACAATTCCTCGTGACGGTCCAGCATTACTGAGGTATAGACGATTCGAGTGAAAAAAATCATAAGTAGCCGTAGCGCAGTGGTTAGCGCTCATCGCTCTCATCGGGAGGACCGGGGTTCGAGACCATCCAGCGGCGGGGCCACCATTCCGTTCACTCATCGTCGCTGGACCGTCCCCACCACTGCAAGACCGTTCGGGTCATCGCATCCTATACAACTACTTCCAATACTAACTCCAGGCTCGTTCCAATACTTTTTAAATAACACTAATAACACTGGTTGAATCAAATAAATTTATATGTTGAATTTGAATAAAAGTCTATTCTGCCAGGAGCCAAGCAAAAAATCTATTCAAATTAAATAGGTTTTATTTGAAGATAATAGATTTTTTTCTGGGTGCGACACGGAACGCCCCATGGATGTTGTATCATGCACGTTGTACGGTGTGTTTGCGTTGTTGCGCGCAGGGGAGACCGAGAGTGGCTGTGGGCGACTTTCAACCCCTCTTTCTGAACATACTCTCGCTGTAATGGTCCAGATGCTATTAGGAGCCTAATATCGCCCCGATGCTGTCCCCCCTTCCTCTCAGCTGGGCGCCGCCCTTCTGTATAATTTCGCTCCGTACGGATTATACACGTGCTGGCAAACAATATAAACCTGCTCCGCCGTACCCCGGCCCTCTATGTGGCGCTATAATACGAGCAGAATACTGTACCAATCGTGCGATCCGCAGCTTCTCTCTCTCTCTCTCTCTCTCTTCTCCTCCGCGATCCAACAACCACCAACACACCCTCGACGAGTCCGCGCATGCAACCCTCTGTTTTCACGGTCGTGTAACAACGTTAAACTACCCCTGGTGCCCGGTGTACAAAACCTCCCTTCTCCCAAACACCTTCCCCCCCTCGAACTTTGTCGGCTATCGGAATCGAGATGAAAACTCGACGGGAAAATGTCCCCCCCCCCCCGCCGTTCGCTCCTTTTTCGAGATTGCTTTTTGTTTTTCTTCGCAATCTCCATCAGTCGCTTCGCGTTTTTCCTTTCTTCGCCATTTTACCTCGTCACTTTTACTTCGTTTTTGTTACAAAGTCATCCCCGCGCCGGCGAGGAACAAAGAAAACGATAATTTGTAACGTTCCCGACGTTCCCCAACGGAATTACATCGAGCGAGAAGGAGAGAACGCCTCGAGAGTGTGTATGAAATGCCGTAGCCCGTACAAGGGGGGAGGAGGAGGAGGGTGTCGCAGCAAGTCGTTTCGCGTAATGATATCCCCGTTCCAGCGCCGTATAAACGCGTGTACATCGAGGGTAAAGTTTCACATTTACGCCCAGCACAGTTGCAAACGCGACTGCCGAGTGGAAAAACGACCCTTGATTCAGTCTCAACGTTCGCCGAAAGATCGATCGCTCCGCGTCCGGAGAAACGAGAAAATTTCCATTTTTTCGACACATCGCTGTCCAATCGATTTCCGCTACGAAATAATCGATGAAAAACGTTGACAGACAATCAACGTGGAATTTCTAGACGGATGAAAAAAAAAACAAAATTTGCCTTCACTCGGAATGGCCCATACATGGTGTGTACGCGTCCGGCTTTGCACGTACGTTCGGCGTATACCCGCGAGCGTCGGTTGCTTTTCGCGCGACCGCAAAAGCTCCGATGTACGCGCGAGTGCATCGCGGTTCCTCGACTTTGAGCGAAATAAGGGATGAAAGACGGGGGGAGAGAGACGCAGGGGGATGGAAAAAAGAAACGGCGATGTGCGTCTCGCGTCAAAGAGCGAAGAAAGTATAACGCGAGCGCGAGATGCACAAGGGAGAGCGTGGGTGACATGAGCTTTTCGGAAGGGTGCAACTTACCCCTCCCCCCCCTTATCCTCTCCCCGTCAAGGAGAAACGGATATGCCAAGACTTTGCGACAACCGCGGAGCGCAAAGTGCAGCGCGTCTCGCGAGAGAAGCGTTTTTCACGAGAGAAAAAGTCGATGCGACACTCCGGCAAAGGGGGATGGTGATGTGAAAAGAAGGGGCGAAATGCGCGCGGGGGAGAATTTTCCAACAGCCGTTTCTTCGCTCTTGCTAGGGGGGTAAAGCTTCGAAGGAGCGGAAAAACGGAGAAAAGTCGAAAGATTCGTGTTTTTGGAGGGTCCCGTGTAGAAATTTTGATCGGGATCAAGTCAGGCCCAGTACTGGCTTTCCCGATTTGATATCGGGGCATAGCCAGGCTAGCCAGGCCGGGATCCGGCTAGCAATGTAACGGGTAATAAGTCAGGGCCTGGTTTGATTTCCATACACCGGGAAATAATCGGGAAATGACCAGGGCCTGATCAGCACCCGCTCGGAACAGTAAGCCGGGAAATAGCCATGCCCAGCCATGGCCCTTGCTTGGTTTTCAAATGTCATTCCATGCCACAGCCCGGTTGGAATCCGACCTGAGACTTAATATGAAATCATACACATTTGTGTAGGGAAATAAAGAAATAGAGCACACGGAATAAATTGAAACATAAAATTCAAATGTAAGCGAGATAATATTTTAAATTCTATTTTTCCCTTGTCGCACTGCCTTACCAACGAATGTTTGGGTTTGGGTTGTGTTTGGGTTCGCGTCAGGCGCAACGAAGGCGAGCATATCGGGAGTATATGCATATAACTCAGAACTCGGAATTGCATTCATGGAAATCCCGACCAGGCCATGAGCATTTTCTGACATGGAAATATTGACGAGAATAGCCCGATTTTCCCTATTTGCCCCTTACCAAGCCCCTACCTAAAAACTAAGACCAGGCCAAACCAAGGAAATCCAGACCAGGGCCCGGTCTAAAGTCGGGACGTCCAGATCAAATTTCTACACGGGGTGCAACGAATTCCGGAGCAAAGTGGGAGAAACGAGGGAAATTATGTAACTCGACGCGAGCGTTTTAAATTTTCAACGAGGTCGGAGGCTGAAATTCAAATGAATTCGCTTGACAAACAATTAGCATGAGCGTTGTTATCGCGCAGTTCCCACTTTGCTCCTCCGCGGCCAGCTGCGCATTTGTATTAATTACCGACGGAGAGAGAGGGGGGGGGGGGGATGGGGGGTAACGTTTCACATCAATTGAACCCGAATCACATCACCGTATGCCGCTTCTCGGCAATAAACTCACTGACGCATTTGCGCGAGATATTTGCCAAACGCACACACCGCGAAACTGAAGATAAACAGAGCGCGATGTGCACAGTGCTGGAATATATCCTCTTTATTTGTTTTTAATTACTTTACCCCGTTTTTAATTAATTGCTCGACGTCAAGATGCCGCCTTATGTACCCACGGGTGCATGCTGGGTGTAATGCGATAACGCGAAAGAGCGTCATAATTTTCTGCAAGGAATTGCCGAATGCGAAAATTTTGTATACGAAATAATTCTCCGTAATATATAATTCTTCTAAAATGCACAATCTCGCCGTGATCACGTGGGTAAATGGACCGAATTTCATGACAAAAATTGACAATGAAATCGAACGATTCCTTCGCGAATGAAAATACAACATTCGCGCTGTTGGCTCGACGCCTCGGGAACTCTCTCAATTTCATCAAACCCTCCGAATCGCATCCCCGGCATGATTGATCGCTTCGTCGAAGGAATTCGGTATAATCACACCGAAAAATGGAGAAAAAAAAGGATGAAGCACAAAGGACGCGAGATGGAGAGGAAAAAAAGAGATAAAAACGCCGAGAGAATTACGCGAGCGTGATATCGCGATATGCAGCGTGGAAATATATACGCGATTACGAGCCTCATCCGCTCGTCCTCGTTTTGTAAAACCAGCGTAATTTCCATTCCCGCGGCTCTCGCGAGCGTGATATACCGATATAACGAGACACAAAACGACACGACGGTTTTTATCGAGCAAAGGGAGGGGGAGAGGAACAAAAAAATGTGCTCGTGGATGCTGCGAAAACGGATTGAAAAATCAACCGCTGTAAAATCCGATATGACTCTCGTTGTTTTGTCAATACGTTACGGTGGAAATTCCCATTCCTGCTGGAGCTTTCGTCTGCATCGGAATAAACGAGAGAGAGCGAGAGGGAGAGAGAGAGAGAGAGAGAGAGAGAGAGCCGGAGAGGGAAAATATTGACGTTCCCGGTTGACCTCCTTCGCTGTCAAAACCCGCGGGGTGGAAGGAGAACAAAAAAAAAAGCGTTATCGCGGATGCAGAAATTTCACGAATAATTTTTCATTACCGACATTCGCGTCGAGTTATTTCTCCCTCGGGTGTAAATGCATTCTCCAAGGTGGCAAATCCGACTCTCACCGCTGCGATAAAACATCACCGACGAGCAAGGGAGGATATTTCAATCATCCCTCCCGCGCGCGATGTTCAATACATTTGTGCAAACACGATCGCTCGGAAAATCTTTGCTGGACCGTTTTCCCGCCAGCCCTGAGATTTTCAAAGCGACAAAAGGCGATTTTGGAGCGAGGAAAAATAAACGAAGCTTCATTCGCGAGATGCCCTGTAAAATCCTTTGTTATCTTCCTAGTTGTGAAATCTCCGCGGTGAAGAAAGTCGTAAAACGTTTATACTCGTAACGAGCGTGAAACTTGCGAGCTCTCGCGCGAGATAAAGCGGCAAAAAGGGGGGTGGAGGGGGATGAGAGCGTCTAGGAAAATTACGCAGCTTGGTTGCAGTTTCGGGAGGCAATTACCGCGGTGGGCCTCGCAGACTTCCGCAATAACCTGTGGAGCGAGGAAATTGCATCAACGTCTCGCACATTTTCGCACCTACACGCGGGGAGACGGGAGGGGGGCGTGAAAGCAGTTCGAAAGGCCCCGAAAATTTCACGCAATTTCAGCACGAAGCTGAGAGAGCTCGAAACTCCGTTTGGTCCTCGTCCTTTCGCGCGTGAAAAGGGTTTGTTGGCCGCCGACGAAATTTCGTTCAAGTTTATAAATGAGCGTTGCACGCGTGCGAAACGCTCCGCCCTTGCCCCGTTATATCTCCGTCGCGTATTTTCGAAATCGATTTTTAAGAAAGCGCGAAACCGAAAAAAGGTACGGAAATACATTTGCAAACTCGAGGAATTGGATTATCGAAATCATCACACGGTCCATTCATCTCCCGGAGAGGGTACTTGGAAAATGTTTTTCCTTCTTCGCGTCGCGAAATAAATGACTCGAAAATTGGACTTTTATCGAGCGTGTGCGAGCGTGCACGAAGCTTTCGCTGTCTATTCATTTCTCAAGTGGAACACGTCGTACGATGCACGATTTTTCAATCGTAAAATTCCGGTGCACCGTTGTGTGTCGCGCGAGATGCTGCGTCCCGCATAGTCGCAGCATCCGAGACGAATCTTCGCCGAGCGAGGACCAGTTTTTTTGTTCGCCGCATCTTGCGATGTATGAGGATGTTTATGAAAGAAAAAAAGTGTGTGAAAGGTGTATTCGATCCCCTGGATATTGAAAGAAAGCGCGGCTTGCAAACGCGTGTGTAATATGTAATATGCATGTCGTAAATGTCGAACCAGAATTTGCCGCGAGACGACGGCGAAGCTTCGCGATTGCTCGCACTTTTCACACGTGCCCGAGACTCGAGCGTACGAAAGAATCCGGAAAAAGATTTTCTCGAGAGAATTTTTACCGTACGCGAGACGCGCGATGTATTCGTAATATCTTGCGCGGATACGCAGCCGAGAATGGAATCGCCGTCGATTTTTCTTCGCAACAACGAGCTTCGAGAGCGAAAACGCGGAATTCCAGACCGAGACAAAAGTATACGGCACGAATGGAAGCATGGAATTTTTTTTTTTTTTACTTTCACCGACTTTTTCCCGAAAACCAAGTATTTCGATGAGAAAATAGTAATCAATTGTATTGTTGCATTTTTGGAGCGAAATATTGGGTTTTCGATGAAATACCGGTGGGTTTCGTAATCAGAGGGAGAAAATACATTGATATAGACTATTATAAATCGTTTTTAAAATCCAAAATTTTTCGTCATTTTCTGCCGGATTGAGTTGGTTCACTAAAATGCTTGCCATTTTTTTTCCGTATGAGATAGATACCCAGACTTGTGCTTATTCTCTTTGCAATCGTTGAGGCTTCAAAATGCCGTTTGGTTCATCGAGATATCTCGATTTTTCGATTTTTGGCAGATTTTTCAAGTTGGACCATCGATTTTTGCCAATTTTTCCATACATACCCCTTTGCGTTTTTTTCGCCGATTTTCAACATCGATTTTGAGGGTGAAGCAATCGAGCTATCGACATGAAACTTTCACCGTTCTCCAAGTCTACTCGAGAGCGTCTCCAAACCCCCCCAAGAAATGTATGTAGCATAATTATTAACCGAGTTACGACCACTTGAAATTTCGGTTTTTCGGGGATTTCGTAAAAGTCGCCGAAAAAGGGTCGAAATTTTTTTTTTTCAAATTTTCAATTTTTAAACGCCTATCCGATCGGAAATTTTCCGCTGATTACAAAACCCACCGACTTTTTCCCGAAAACCCGATAATTCAATGAGAAAATAATAATTAATTGAAAAAATTCGTATTATCGCTTTTTCGGACCGAAATATTGGGTTTTCGATGAAATACCAGTGTGTTTCGTAATCAGAGGGAGAAAATACATCGATATAGACTATTAGAAATCGTTTTTAAAATCCAAAATTTTTCGCCATTTTTTGCCGGATTGAGTTGGTTCACTAAAATGCTTGCCATTTTTTTTCCGTATGAGATAGATACCCAGACTTGTGCTTATTCTCTTTGCAATCGTTGAGGCTTCAAAATGCCGTTTGGTTCGTCGAGATATCTTGATTTTTCGATTTTTGGCAGATTTTCAAAGTTGGATCATCGATTTTTACCAATTTTTCCATACATACCCCTTTGCGTTTTTTTCGCCGATTTTCGACATCGATTTTGGGGGTGAAGCAATCGAGCTATCGACATGAAACTTTCACCGTTCTCCAAGTCTACTCGAGAGCGTCTCCAACCCCCCCCCAAAAAATGTATGTAGCATAATTATTAACCGAGTTACGACCACTTGAAATTTCGGTTTTTCGGGGATTTCGTAAAAGTCGCCGAAAAAGGGTCGAAATTTTTTTTTTCAAATTTTCAATTTTCAAACGCCTATCCGATCGGAAATTTCCCGCTGATTACAAAACCCACCGACTTTTTCCCGAAAACTCGAAATTTCCCTGAGAAAACGCAAAAAAACCCCGAAATTCTCTCATTAAAATATCTTTCCGCTTGCCACTGCTTTTTCCAACCTACCCGGATACTCCAACTTTCCCTCAACCTCGTCTCAATCCCATATGCATCGCGATGCCGTTTAGATCGCGAGGAAATCCAGATTTTTCGATTTTTGCCAGATTTTTCAAGCCTCATCCCATATCACTCATCCCTTATGCACATTACGTCGGTCGACAATCGCGGTGTCGCAAAACCGCGCATCTCCTCTGCAACTACACACACTCTGAACCTTCGCGCGTGTATCCCGCTCTTGTGCCGACTGCTCCTCTGTACGTACTGTACTGTACTGAATAATTTGTGCGGTCAGTGGAACGAGAGGACACGACTCGAACCTGTTTGATGATTGTTTCACGACATCTAGGCTGCGAGCACTGTACCCCAGCGGGACGCGCGATAGCCTCGCGAATGTACGCGTCACAGACAAAAAGTGCAGAAACAAGGATACAGAAAAAGCGAGAGAGCCTTCACTCGACTTTGCAGCAGGAGAGGCAGCTCGAGAAGATCCTCTCGAGTATCACCGCGATTCGCATCTCCAGCAGCATTACCATCAGGCACTGCAACTTTGTGCGAAACTGCCTCGGATGATCCGGCAAAGAGGATAAGAGAAGCAGCAGAGACAAAAGAAGAAAAAGAGAGAGAGAGAGAGTCAAAAAGGAAAGGATAAAATAGGTACGCGAGTGCGCGAGTTGAGGGAGAAGCGGAGATGAGAGAGATCGACAGGGAGAAAGGGAGGCTGTGCGAGAGCGCAACCGGTAGAAAATTTTGCTGCACCGAGCCTGCCCCTCGAGTACGTATACGTCAATGTACGTGCATGTATATACATGTACAATACGGGTTGAACTCGTCCGCGGAATGGAACAGAGCGAAAGGAGAATGAAAAGCACGAGAGCACCGACGGATTAATCGAGCCAGTGACCAAGTTCGAATAAACTAAATGTTTGCACGGGGCGATCGCGTTCAAACGGAGGGAAAATGCTCCGCGATTCTACGATCCTGAAGTTTGCATCGTTGGAATCTAACGAAATGTACAACAAATGTCTTTTTTATCGTCAATATTCCGCGATTTGGCAAATATTTTTCAGCAATTTTTCGAAAGTACGACGCTCTTGAAAAAGAATAGAAAATATAACGAAAATTCCGAAAAATTCAGTGCAAAAACTAGATAAAATTCGATTTTTCGCTGAGGTCCAACGATGCAAACTTCAAGTTCATGCGATTCTTCCCGAATCGTGAGACGTATCGGTCAGAGTTTTTCTTTTTCAAATTCGTGAATAAAAAAAAAAACAACGGGTGTAATCGTGCAAAACAAAGGTTTAAGAGCCAAGCTCCTCTCTGGACTTTGACGGGGATAACCGCGTGATTTTGATAGAACGGGCACAGTTGACACGAAACGGCCCATATATTCAGCAACGGATACGGCGGCGCAATCCAGGATGATGGGAAATCGATTACGCGTTCGCGATTCGTGCAGTTTCGATGTCGCGCGCTTGATTAACACGGGACTTTACAGGGATGACCCGCGGCGGCAGAGGCCGTCCTCGCCAAGTAGTCGCAGTGCCGTGCTGGTCAGACGAGCATTTTTTTTTCATTTTTTTCTTTCGAAATCTGCGTTTCCTTTTCTTTTTTTCGCATACCCGACGATCCTGACGAGATTCGTCGGAGCATTTGGTTCAATATTTCCCCCATAATCGAAGAGTGGAATGAAAACGATCTTTGAATCGATGATATATCGATGAAAAGTTATCGATTCATCGATTTATCTCCAAGATGAAGGACGATGTTCTCGCGAAAGTTCCGGAAGATTGAGCGTGAGAAAATTGTCTTTGGAGACGAATTCGAGCTGACTTGGAACGAATCAGGGCTGACGATGTTATTTTCGTTGAATTTTTTTCCTTTTTCCGCTCTCGTTATGATCGATCTCTTCTCGAACCGTTCGCTCGTCGAGCCCAGCACCAAACGCACCAGCTTGTCTCTCATTTCGATAGACAAAGTCTGTCATCCGTCGGAGGAGCAATTCAATCAGCGCGGCACGTTTTTCATGCCCCCGCGCGCATCATCGACGGAGGAAGAGAGCGAGAGAAAAGCGCAACGCTCGAGATGCCGACGGAGACACGCAGGAGAGGGAAGAGGAAAAAAAACACAGCCTCCCAGCTCCATCTCTCGTTGAACCATTTTTCCCCCGCCGTACTTGTGAACAAAGCTTCGGTTAAAGACTCGACGAAACTGATGCTACAGCCTCCCGGTCTCGGTCCAATCGACTTACGATTTTCCTCCAGCGTCTCCCTCGTTCATCTTCGGGAACTTCGAGTCGCATTTTTTCTCTCATTCCCTGCGATTTTCCACTACCTCGTATATACAGTTGAGCGAAAGGAAAAAAAGTAGACCGAGAGAGAAGAAAAAGGAGACGAGGACTGCAAAGTACGAAAAACCTGGGATTTCTCGCCGTTGCTTCCGCACAAAACCCCGAGTGTACCCTGGACCATTTTTTATCTCGCTACACTCTCCGTTCTCAGTTTTTTCACCGTCTCTCCACGAGACTCGGATTTTCACTGGCGGCACGTTGCCGGCAGCGATCGACGGATCGGCGCGGGCAATTTCTTTTTCAAACAAACAATTACGTAAATGCATTCCTCATCTTGAAACCGTCTTTCGTCAATGTTGAAACGACGACCAAGCTTTATCGCGCGAGGGTAATTGTCGCTGATGGTGGCAGCAGCAGAGGGCGCACATGTAGCTTTATGCCAGAGTGGCTTCCGGTAATCGATGTCTTCCGAGTGACGTCGCACACAGTGTGTGTTGCGCCATAAGGCGATTGTTTGAGGAAGACGTATTGCTCTCGTGGCTTATATGGGTCGTTCCGTGTAAAGTCGATCCGGACCTCGACGCTGGTTTTCCAATTTCGCGAACAAAAATCTCACTCAAAAATATCGATATACAGGGCGTTCCAAAAGTAAACGACTGAGAACGGAGAGTGCAGCGAAATAAAAAATGGTCGAGGTTATACCCGGTATTTTGCGCGGAAGCGACGGTAACGGCGGAAAATCCCAGGTTTGAGGAGGACGTATCGCTCTCGTGGCTCATATGGGTCGTTCCGTGTAAAGTCGATCCAGGCCGGACCTCGACGCTGGTTTTCCAATTTCGCGAACAAAAATCTCTCTCAAAAATATCGATATACAGGGCGTTCCAAAAGTGGACGCCGCCAATTTGACGCGTGGCAAGAAAATCAATTAAATCGGCGCGCTTTTCGTTCAAAGTACGCGCAAATTCGCAGCCTCCGACATCGCCGGAGTGGCGAGAATGCATACGTCACGAATCAGCTCTGATTCCCATCAAGCTGAAAGCCAATCGTGTTTCGCGTTTTATCGATTCGATCCCAACGGCGTTCCGCGAACTCGTCGTGCTTTATCAATTTCGAGCGACGTGAAACTTGACTTTTGCTCCTTTCTGCAGCTTTTTCCGCCTTGTCCGACAGCGCGCGACGCGACGAAATACAGAGAGGAGGGAGAAGAGAGAGAGAGAGAGAATAAAGCCTCTCGAAGCGGACGACAGAGTGAATCGTCATACTTTGCGGTAATAACACATCCCGCCATCCACAAAATTCATCTCGACGACGACTGTACAAATCATCAGCTTGCTTCTCATATCGATTAAACAGCGTACCATTTTCGTGGGAATTGCGAGAAAAAAAAAAAAAATCCGCCAACGCAGTTCGGTCGATCGAAAAATCGATAAAAAAAAACCTCGGAAAGAAACCAGTCGCGTTATTATTATCGGAATATTGATATACACGCGGACAAATCGAAATAAACGAGCAGCGGGCGGGGACCGACCGGGCGGTCTCTATACGCTTGTATAATATGCAAATCAACGGTGATTTACATTTTTCTACATCGATTTAAACCTCGCATTCGTTACACGTCCGTCGATGAATAATTCCGAGTTTTCGAAAATTCAAAAGGTCTCTCTCCGGTCGCGTTTTTCACGGCCACGTACGTGCGGAAATGAATCATTTTCAAAACTAACGCGCCTCGAACTTTGTTCGTTTTGTTCACCGAACCGTGAGCGTGAAAAAAACTTGGATATATATATATATTTTTTGATCAATATTCGATAAGTTCATCATCGACGAAAAATAAAAAAAATAAAAAACAAAAAATCATCGCTCTCGTCGCTCGGAATAATTCAGCGAGGAGCGAACGTTTGAGAATCGAGTGCGTTCGAGAGCGTTTGAATCTCATGACGAAAACACGATGAAAATAAATCATTTCTGTCATTTTTTCTTTTTCACTCCGGTCGCGTTTTTCACGGCCACGTACGTGCGGAAATGAATCATTTTAAAAACTAACGCGCCTCGAACTTTGTTCGTTTCGTTCACCGAACCGTGAGCGTAAAAAAAACTTGGATGTATATATATTTTTTTTGATCAATATTCGATAAGTTCATCATCGACGAAAAATAAAAAAAATAAAAAACAAAAAATCATCGCTCTCGTCGCTCGGAATAATTCAGCGAGGAGCGAACGTTTGAGAATCGAGAGCGTTCGAGAGCGTTTGAATCTCATGACGAAAACACGATGAAAATAAATCATTTCTGTCATTTTTTCTTTTTCACTCCGGTCGCGTTTTTCACGGCCACGTACGTGCGGAAATGAATCATTTTAAAAACTAACGCGCCTCGAACTTTGTTCGTTTTGTTCACCGAACCGTGAGCGTGAAAAAAACTTGGATATATATATATATTTTTTGATCAATATTCGATAAGTTCATCATCGACGAAAAATAAAAAAAATAAAAAACAAAAAATCATCGCTCTCGTCGCTCGGAATAATTCAGCGAGGAGCGAACGTTTGAGAATCGAGTGCGTTCGAGAGCGTTTGAATCTCATGACGAAAACACGATGAAAATAAATCATTTCTGTCATTTTTTCTTTTTCACTCCGGTCGCGTTTTTCACGGCCACGTACGTGCGGAAATGAATCATTTTAAAAACTAACGCGCCTCGAACTTTGTTCGTTTCGTTCACCGAACCGTGAGCGTAAAAAAAACTTGGATGTATATATATTTTTTTTGATCAATATTCGATAAGTTCATCATCGACGAAAAATAAAAAAAATAAAAAACAAAAAATCATCGCTCTCGTCGCTCGGAATAATTCAGCGAGGAGCGAACGTTTGAGAATCGAGAGCGTTCGAGAGCGTTTGAATCTCATGACGAAAACACGATGAAAATAAATCATTTCTGTCATTTTTTCTTTTTCACTCCGGTCGCGTTTTTCACGGCCACGTACGTGCGGAAATGAATCATTTTAAAAACTAACGCGCCTCGAACTTTGTTCGTTTTGTTCACCGAACCGTGAGCGTGAAAAAAACTTGGATATATATATATATTTTTTGATCAATATTCGATAAGTTCATCATCGACGAAAAATAAAAAAAATAAAAAACAAAAAATCATCGCTCTCGTCGCTCGGAATAATTCAGCGAGGAGCGAACGTTTGAGAATCGAGTGCGTTCGAGAGCGTTTGAATCTCATGACGAAAACACGATGAAAATAAATCATTTCTGTCATTTTTTCTTTTTCACTCCGGTCGCGTTTTTCACGGCCACGTACGTGCGGAAATGAATCATTTTAAAAACTAACGCGCCTCGAACTTTGTTCGTTTTGTTCACCGAACCGTGAGCGTAAAAAAAACTTGGATGTATATATATTTTTTTTGATCAATATTCGATAAATTCATCATCGACGAAAAAAAAAAACAAAAAAAAACAAAAAATCATCGCTCTCGTCGCTCGGAATAATTCAGCGAGGAGCGAACGTTTGAGAATCGAGTGCGTTCGAGAGCGTTTGAATCTCATGACGAAAACACGATGAAAATAAATCATTTCTGTCATTTTTTGTTTTTTTTTTGCAAAAAAGAGACGTATCAATTCGCCCTCCCATTCGTCTTCATCCTGCTCGCTTTTTCGCTTCATTTTTTCATCATTTTTTTCGTATATACACTCTCCGCGAGTGATACATCACCTATATATGCAGTCCCCGAATGATATACGCAACGAGTCCGGCACACGCGGCGCTCGCTTTTACGACTCGATCGATTCGACGCGGTCGCGATATATCAAGGCATTATTACGACAAGTCGTTCGTTAACTCGGCCGACGTTAATGGACCAGCGAGACTCGTAGACGCAACGGCGGCGCGTTTTCGCGATTTTTTTTTCATCGTCGTTATTATTATTTTCCTCTCGTTTTGCCAAATATGAAATATCGTTATTTCGGAAAGTTCGCGTCTCCCCGCGGTCGAGAATCGCCGCTCGCGGCAAAATTCGTACCGGAAATGCGAATAAAATCGTTGTTTCCCTCAATCCGGTCCATTTTCACCCGAAAACTCATCTGCTCGCGCGTTTTGTTGGCGGTAGAGTTTTTGAAAAAAAAAGAAAAACGCACGGACAAAGTCGGGGTGCGGGCGAAGAAACGCTGCATGGACCAGCAGAGACCAACGCCGGACGAGAGAGAGAGAGAGCGAGAGAGAGAGAGAAAAATGAATTTTTTCGCTCTCTTGTTTTCCCTCTCGTTCTCCTCGATCCCTTCACAGACGAGACGACGCCCTGATATTTTGCTGCAAAGTGTCTTGCTCCACTTATCCCCGTGTCCCGAGGAGGAGGAGGAGGAGGAGGAGGAGGAGGAGAATCGCTCGTACATCTCGAACGAGAGGAAAAAAATGAATGAAGAAAAAGAAGAAACTCGACGCGCTCGGAGGCTTTTCCATTATTACGAGATTCTTACCAGCAGTCTAGACAAACGAGAGCTTCGATCAGGGAGCAACGTCGAATGGCCCGAGTGATGTTTCATCGCGGAGAGCGGTCGGGATGCGTTCGGGACGACAAACTTTCGTCAATCATCGAGATATCTCGTCGAAACCCGTGTAGAAATTTGATCTGGACGTCCCGACTTTAGACCGGGCCCTGGTCTGGATTTCCTTGGTTTGGCCTGGTCTTAGTTTTTAGGTAGGGGCCTGGTAAGGGGCAAATAGGGAAAATCGGGCTATTCTCGTCAATATTTCCATGTCAGAAAATGCTCATGGCCTGGTCGGGATTTCCATGAATGCAATTCCGAGTTCTGAGTTATATGCATATACTCCCGATATGCTCGCCTTCGTTGCGCCTGACGCGAACCCAAACACAACCCAAACCCAAACATTCGTTGGTAAGGCAGTGCGACAAGGGAAAAATAGAATTTAAAATATGATCTTGCTTACATTTGAATTTTATGTTTCAATTTATTCCGTGTGCTCTACTTCCTTATTTCCCTACACAAATGTGTATGATTTCATATTGAGTCTCAGGTCGGATTGCAACCGGGCTGTGGCATGGAATGACATTTGAAAACCAAGTAAGGGCCATGGCTGGGCACGGCTATTTCCCGGCTTACTGTTCTGAGCGGGTGCTGATCAGGCCCTGGTCATTTCCCGATTATTTCCCGGTGTATGGAAATCAAACCAGGCCCTGACTTATTACCCGTTACATTGCTAGCCGGATCCCGGCCTGGCTAGCCTGGCTATGCCCCGATATCAAATCGGGAAAGCCAGTACTGGGCCTGACTTGTTCCCGGTCAAAATTTCTACACGGGAAGTAGGACCCTCCGAGGATAGGGATGCTGAGGGATGCCGGAAAAGTGTCCATCTCGCGGAGGGGGGATAACAAAAAATATCGCAACGGAAAGACCCGAGTGGGCGTTTTTCGCGATACTTTTGCTCGATCGACGAGTGCAAAACGTGGAATTCGCGATTAGTTGGAAAACTCTGCGGGCAAAAGCCGAACGACCTCGATGCACCACGAGGGGAGCGGCAAAACAGCGTTTATTCAGCGCGATAACGGCGATAAAAATGCACGAGCGCGATGATAACGAACCCGGAAGAAGCTTGGAGATGTCGTTTTCGTCGTCGAAATTGATCATTTTTTTTTTCGAAATTATCACACTCCCGAAAAAAAAAACGACCTCCGAGTCTGGAACACCCTGTACATTGCGATTTTTTTTGTATTCTCACAAGCGTTCGAGGTCAGTACTCTTGGCGGTAAAAACAATAATAATCCGATGATTATTATTGTTGAAAACGCGGAGTGAAAAGAATGTTTTTTTTTTTTTAACACGAATATTATCGCCATCTCCCGCGATGTTCATTCGTCTTCTTATCGCTTTCGCGTTATGAGCCACGTTTTTGTTATTCTTGTTTGTTGAATAAACAACTTTTACGCCTGGAACGCCCCATATGCTCGAGATCGAAGGCGGAACGAGCGGTTGCTCGAAAGCAAAATCTGGCTTATCGTCTCTCTCGCCTCGTCGACTGTCACGGCGCTCTTGTACGAATTCATACCGAGTGTAATGATGGAAATTACCGAGCCATAAAGCGGAAGAATTTTTCGCGAGAAACTTTTTCGGCCTTTGCTATTAAAACTGCGGCTTAAAAGTTCATCCCCCCCCCCCCCCCTTATCCCTCTTAGACTTGTCATTTTTCCATTTTTCTCAGTGTAAATCGGTTTCAAAGCTCGCATTTCGGACGATTCGCGATCGGACAAAAAAGGCGATCGAAAAACATTTTCGCGGAATAATCGCGGAAAAGACTCGGTGCAATCTCGCTCAAATTCATACTCACGTCGCAGAGACAGCGCGAAGAGAACGAACGAGGAAAACTCACCTGGAACAGAAGACAAAAAAACAGACGATATAAATACACCATGTTTTTTTTTTTACCAATTTGTCGCTCGAAATTCTTTTTTTTATCCAAGTATAATCGAGCAGCTCGGTCGTTGCACACATTCTTTTTCGACGATTAAGAATAATTTCCAAAATTGAATCGATCGCCAAAAAAATTCGTCAATTTTCTCGTTATTCTCGTTAGACGGGATTTTCAAAATTTTCATTTTTGCGTCTCGCCCAAACTGCGGAGGAAAAAAGCTCTCTCGGACGACGAGAAACAAAACGCCGTCTTCGTTCTCGGAGATTCACACGGGGGGGAGGAGGGCTCTTGTTGCAACTAACGAGAGTTTCCCCTCGAGGGAAAAAATAGGACGCGTTCTTTCGTCTTTTCCACCCCCCTCTTCATCCTCGCCCTATCTACCTCACCGCACTTTTCCGCAGTTTTTATTAATTTACCTCTCAAAGTCATGACTCGTTTCAGCCGAGTATCCCTCAAGAGCCTCGACGAAAACCGACGTAAATTTTACATATTTTTCAACGAAACACGATCTTTTACTCTCTGCGCGGGTTTTTACGGATTTTATTTTGCTTCTTCAATTTTTTGGTTTTTTTTCCCCGCGCCCCGATTATCCGACCCGATCCGCAGCGAAAAACACGCCGAACGGTCGGAAAAAGTGGATTATTCTCATGGGAATTTCCCGCGTTTGTGAATTTCGTTGTTTTATCCGCATTTTGTGGAGAAAAAAAAAAAAAAAATGACGGAAACGCTGACTAAAAATTCAGGCTGATGTGTACGGGATGTGCCAATGTTTCTCCGAACAACATGGCGCGTAATCGACGCCAGAGTCGATAAGAAACTCGCGAGTGAACTTTGAACGTCAGACGCTGGATGTGTATCGGGCAAAGTTTGCTCGAAACTCATTATCGACCAATAAGATACCCAGCGACCGAGAGGAAGATGGAAAAAGCGTGTACGAGAGTGAAAACAAAGTTGCGGGCTCGCAAAGCCCGCAGATTCGTCGCGGCAGTCTCGTTATCGACGATAATTACGATCTTGAAATTCGAAATTCGTTGGTTTTCAATATCAAACCCTCCGGAATTTTCATGACATTTCCTTCCGTTTTTTCAAAAGTGTCATAATTTCGAAAAATTCCTCCGGAGTGTTCACTAAATCGCGAAATATCGACGATAAAATATAAGCTATCGATAATTACAGTAACAAACGCGAGTCGTCCGAGTCGGATCGAGAGAAATTAAAAACAATTTTCAAGCTTCGAGAGAGGCGAGCAAAGAGAGCGGACATCGATTTCGTCGGCAAAGATCCCTCGAGAGTCGATCGGTCCACGATGAGAACGTCGGGATGCAGTCGAGGGGGAGGGCGGACATCGTTGAAGAGCGAAAGGAAGGAAAAGAGCGAGCTTTTAAAAGGGAGGAGCTCGTCCAAAAAGGTCCCTATCGCGTCCTGACGGTCTTGGATCGCATCATCCCGGAGGAGCTGCTTTTCTCCCTCTTTCCTCCCCCCTCCACTCCATCGAGCGTACTCGATCGTAATGTCATTTCGAGCGCAGACCCAGAGAGAAAGAGGAAAATCGTGACGTTTTGTTTTTTTCGAAAAATTTCCGAAAAATTTTCGAAAAATAAAATAAAAAAAAAACTGGGAAGAAAGAAGGACGAATCGCCGATGTAACAACGGTCGAGGACAATGACGGTTCCAGTTTCTCACGAAAGCCAAGCGAAATTGGACGCGATCCTGCAGAGTGTATTTTTTTGTTGTTTTTTTCCTTTCTTCGTTGTTAAACGTTGTTAAACACGCGGACGCTGGCTCGCCGTTCAATCGACGCGTGATGATGGTTCAATCGCACGCTGTACGGACCGCTCGCGTTGGAGCGAGCATTCAACATCGACGAGGACAACCAGCGCGAAGCTCTCACCGCAAAATTGAGTTATTTCAAACACAGTTCCATCGGTTTCGTAAACGTTCGTGCGTAATGCCCGCTGCTGTACGTTCGGAATCGCGAAATTCTCGACACCAGCGTGAATTTATGCTACTGACGTTCGCAAAAAAAAAAAAAAGAAGAAAAAACAAAAATCTTCGATATCGAAAAGAATTCATACGATAATTGTCGCCACTCGCCTCTTTGCCGTTTTTTTTTACCTCAGCCTCGTCAATCCCGGCCGAGGGAAGAGATTTCCGCGAGGGTTTTTTTCATACGCGACCCCGACGTTGAAGAGCACAGCATCTTTCTCATTTTTTTAAGTGCGTGTATATATACTCTCCCTCTGCCTCTCTCTGTGTGTACGCGCGTGTGTGCGTGTGTGTCGTCGTCGGCATAGAGACAAAAAGGAGGGAAACTCGACGCACACTTCCGGAGCTTGGCCCCGACACAGTTTAAAGCCGAGTGTACTCCGGGCCACGCGGACAGGACATTTAACGAGCTCACCGCAAAGGGGCTAAGGGCCTCGAACCACGACGACGTCCACACACACACACACACGCGCGCAGCTCACGGCGAATTCAACCCCTCTGCGCCTTCACCACCAGCAGCCTCACTCGCCCTCGGCGCACTTGCCGTCAAACTCGGCCATATCGCGTGTGTATTATTACGAAATTCCATATCACTATCCGCGTAGAGCGAGAGCGAGAGAGAGAGAGAGACGAGAGAGCGGTATAACGGTGAATGAAATTATTTGCCCGCGATGTACCACCCACGGTGTGCTCGCTCGACCCTCTCATTTTTTTTCTTTTTTTTTTTTCACATTTTTATCATACCCGTCTCGTCCTCGAGAGACGCCTCGTTCGCCACGGAGATGACGAAATTAAACACGATCATATATACATTCGTAATGTTTCAATGACGAATGATCGTCATTAGCGTCATCGGGCGAAGAAACACCGCGTTATTTTCATTTTTTTCTTTGTTTTCATCGCGTCGGAACGTTGAAATTTTTGACGACCGAAATGTCGATTAATCGCTGCTTATTGCGGAATTATTCGTACGTTCGATGAGAGGATTTTTTTTTTGTTTTTTTTATGTTGCTGCCGAAATATCGCGGGGGCCTGCGTGATTGATCGGACGTTTGGGAAAATGTGTGTAAATTCACGAGGAATTTTCCATAAAGCGCGCGCCGGAATTATAATTATAAATCAACGATGCGGACGAAACGTGCTGCAGAATTTTTATCGTCAAACTGTTTCGACAGTCACCGCGCGATGTACCATGTTATTATAATATTATAGGCGTGTATATCGCGCTCGTCCCGAGCTGCGGTGAAAAATTACCGAGCGGCGATAAAAACAGATTATTCCGTGGGCATTTTTTTTTTTTACTCGCGAGAGCCCGCGGCTATAAATGCAAATGATGATTTCGGTCGATCAAAAAGGCAGAAGAGGGAGATTGGCCGCTGGACTAATTATGAATGGATTTGGAATAATAATCCATCGGAAAACACGACGGCGAATCTCTCTCTCTGTCTGCCTCTCTTGTGTGATTACGATTGGAAAATATGTTTAATTCAAAGCCGCATCACGCGGTGTATCACGCTAGAGTGCGTCATTAGTGGACTTTGGATCTCGTTTTGTAATTGTGAAAATCAAACGAACAAAACACATTCGTCATAGCGGATATCGCTGAAGACACGATGGAAAAAAAATTCCATCCGATGGAAAATCGTTCGGATGCTTTCAAGGCCGGAAATTATTTACCTGGAGATGAGAGAGGAATTCTTGGGTCATTCTCCCACTACCTTGACCTTGAGGAACCGCTTGACCGTCAGAGTTTCATTTCATCATCGATTTTCGAAAAGTGAGAATTTGAAAAATATTGAAAAATTATTTGGATGCTTCCAGAACCGAAAACTATGTATTTCGAGATGAGAGAGGAATTCCTAGGTCATTCTTCCACTATCTTGACCCCGAGGAACCGCTTGACCGTCAGAGTTTCATTTTATCATCGATTTTCGAAAAGTGAGAATTTGAAAAATATTGAAAAATTATTTGGATGCTTTCAGGACCGAAAACTATTTACCTGGAGATGAGAGAGGAATTCCTGGGTCATTCTCCCACTATCTTGACCCCGCGGAACCGCTTGACCGTCAGAGTTTCATTTTATCATCGATTTTCGAAAAGTGAGAATTTGAAAAATATTGAAAAATTATTTGGATGCTTTCAGGACCGAAAACTATTTACCTGGAGATGAGAGAGGAATTCCTGGGTCATTCTCCCACTATCTTGACCCCGAGGAACCGCTTGGCCGTCAGCGTTTCATTTCATCATCGATTTTCGAAAAGTGAGAATTTGAGAAATATTAAAAAATTATTTGGATGCTTTCAGGACCTAAAACTATGTATTTCGAGATGAGAGAGGAATTCCTAGGTCATTCTTCCACTATCTTGACCTCGAGGAACCGCTTGACCGTCAGCGTTTCATTTCATCATCGATTTTCGAAAAGTGAGAATTTGAAAAATTATTTGGATGCTTTCAGGACCGAAAACTATTTTCCTGGAGATGAGAGAGGAATTCCTGGGTCATTCTCCCACTATCTTGACCCCGAGGAACCGCTTGACCGTCAGCGTTTCATTTCATCATCGATTTTCAAAAAGTGAGAATTTGAAAAATATTAAAAAATTATTTGGATGCTTCCAGGACGGAAAACTATGTATTTCGAGATGAGAGAGGAATTCCTGGGTCATTCTCCCACTATATTGACCCCGCGGAACCGCTTGACCGTCAGAGTTTCATTTCATCATCGATTTTCGAAAAGCGAGAATTTGAAAAATTATTTGGATGCTTTCAGGACCGAAAACTATTTACCTCGAGATGAGAGAGGAATTCCTAGGTTATTCTGCCACTATCTTGACCCCGCGGAACCGCTTGACCATCAGAGTTTCATTTCATCATCGATTTTCAAAAAGCGAGAATTTGAAAAATATTGAAAAATTATTTAGATGCTTTCAGGACCGAAAACTATTTACCTCGAGACGAGAGAGGAATTCCTAGGTCATTCTCCCACTATCTTGACCCCGAGGAACCGCTTGACCGTCAGAGTTTCATTTTATCATCGATTTTCGAAAAGCGAGAATTTGAAAAATATTGAAAAATTATTTGGATGCTTCCAAGGCTGAAAACTCTTTACCTAGAGATGAGAGAGGACTTTGGTATAAATTGCGACAAGACTCTTTCCACGATTTAATTGCATCCGCCCTCGTATCTGGGCAGGATGTAAACGCAGATTGAGGCATTTTCCTCGACGAGGAAAATTCCACGTTTTTGCCGCAGCTAACGAGATTTGCCGAGAAAGTACAATGGAACAGGAACACGCGCGCGCGCGGAGCAGTCGTAAGATTGATTCGAGCATTCAATCAAACACAATTCGTCCAATCGATGGACGGCGTACTTTCCATCAATTTATCCATCAGCCCAGAGAGACAATGCTTCGTTCGTCAAGCCCACCTTTCCCCTACCATACCCGCAACTGCACGTACGAAGATTCGTTTGTTCTTCCAACAGTCAGACTCTCGAAATCCCGCTCAAAGTATACAATAAATTAATTGCATTCCAATCGCATCAAATTTTCCCTCATCCTTCAATCGGCAAAAGCCTCCCCCCTTCCGCCAAACGTACTATTCCTCCGCCAACCAAATTTGTCAAATCTCCACCGAAACATCGTGTTAATTCAATCGATTAAAACACGATCGATTCAGCCGAAAGTCTCAACTTTTCGTTTTTTCCCAACGAGCACGTTAAAAAAACAGACGCCCCTGCAACGACGGGGGTGGAAAAAAAATCGTCGAATCTCCGTGACGGTCGAGGAGGCATCGACGTCGCTCCGAAACGATGATTTGTTTCGCCCGGCGTGTCTCCCGTGTCGCGCGAGGCAAAAAGCGAGTGTAAAAAAAAAGAGTAAATCTCCAAGCAGGAATTCGCGAATCGACGAGCTCGAAATTTTCCATCGAGCGTTGTATTTCCCCGATGAATCCATCGATCCCGCTAATGGCATCGAGACTCTGACGAGATTCGTCACCGCGCCGGTGTTTTTTTTTTTCTCAATCCCAAAATGTGCAACGCGCGATTTATCGTCTGATTTTGTAAATTATTTTTTCCTTTCTGTCGTTGAATATAGGGGGTGTCCGAGAATCGACGGTGGGTTTTCCGGCGTTCGAAGGCAGGCCAGCCACTTTGAACGCGCATTTATATCGCGAGTTGGGCACAAAAGAGTTGCCGATATAACACACGCATGAATACCCCGGATGTACTCGAGTGTAACTCTGAATTTCCGCAAATGTGTAACGATTTTCATGCCCGAGAGCGAGCCACTCCGCTGTGAGGATATATCTGTGCTCGGGGGGGAGGAAAAAAATGAAAAAAAAAAACCGTCGGATTTTTCATTCCGATTTTTCATTCAAGTTGCCGCACTCTCACTGCCTTGCTTCTCGTATCGACTTCTGGCTCATCGTCATATTTCCCCGCGTTCGAAAAATCTGAAAATGAGAAAAAAAAAAACGAAAAAAAAAACATACCCCACGAATATCCCGCTGTACCTGCTCAGGCTTTTTCGCACAATTATTCAGATAATTGTGCGATGGAAGCACCGTTTTTTCTTTGTAATAAAAAACATAAAAGTGACGAGTGGAAAATGGTCCACGTGTGTTTGAAAAAGGGTATCTGCGGATTTGTGCGCGAATGTATAAATGTTTTTTTTTCCCTCGCAATTTTTCTTCTCCCGACCGTCTGTATTTACACACGCATGCTCGGCGTCCCGCTCGTGTCGTATAATCTCGTTTTGCTCTCTCGTTAGCGGAAGCGCGTTAACGTCGTTACGAATACTTTTCGCACGTCGTATTAACGCCTGGACGGGAATATATTCGACCAGCTGTACGCACACAGTTGCGCGAAGAAAAGTCGGAGAGTTTTTTCTTTCGATCGCCGCGAGTTTTCCAATTTTTTTTTTTTTTTTACATTTTTTTTTCGTATTTACTTACTCGGCATTTTTCGATGAGTTTGCGATCGTAAAAGTACGTATCGCTCTCGCTGTAGATGCTCGCTCGTTAATTGACTCGCGCGACTTGTATTAATCGTCGGGAATTATGGGGCAGGGGGGGAGGGGGATAAAAAATTGCGCCACACACCGCGTATCGTCCCACGCGGATGCCCGCGTGCCAAGGACATTTTCATCTCTCCCCGAGGCCTAATTGCCTCGGTTGAATTTCGCAATTAAAGCGGTTCATGATTCGGCGCAACGAGGAAAAATATCGGTCGAAGGTCGCGATAACGATACTCTTATCGTTTTTCCAACAGTTTAGCCTCATTGAAAGGACAATTGAGATGATGAAATGCTCGTGATCTGGATTTGTGAATTTGAAAAGGTCGACTTTTTTCGATTTTGACGACGACTTTTGTTCTTTTGCGTTTTCGTACGGAAATTTCGAGTTTTCGGGATAGAGTCGGTGGGTTTCGTAATCAGCGGGAAATTTCCGATCGGATAGGCGCTTGAAAAATTGAAAATTTGAAGAAAAAAAATTTCGACCCTTTTTTGCCAACTTTTGCGAAATCCCCGAAAAACCGAAATTTCAAGCGGTCGTAACTCGGTTAATAATTATGCTACATACATTTTTTGGGGGGGTTTGGAGACGCTCTCGAGTAGACTTGAATGGTGGTGAAAGTTTCATGACGATAGCTAGATTCCTTCACCCTGAAAATCGATGTTGAAAATCGGCGAAAAAAACGCAAAGGGGTATGTATGGAAAAATTGGCAAAAATCGATGGTCCAGCTTTAAAAATCTGCCAAAAATCGAAAAATCAAGATATCTCGATGAACCAAACGGCATTTTAAAGGGTAATCGATTACGAAGAGAATAAGCACTCGGTAGAGTATCTAGCTCAATCAGAGAAAAAACGGCAAGCATTTTCGTGAAACAACCTATTCTCGTCAAAATGTCGAAAAATGTTGGATCTTTTAAATTCGATTAAACAGCCTATATCGATGTATTTTTTCCCGCTGATTACGAAACACATCGGTATTTCATCGAAATCCCAATATTTCGATCCAAAAATGCAATAATACGATTTTTGTCAATAAATTACCATTTTCTCATTGAAATATCGAGTTTTCGAGAAAAAGTCGGTGGGTTTCGTAATCAGCGGAAAATTTCCCATCGGATAGGCGCTTGAAAAATTGAAAATTTGAAGAAAAAAAATGTCGACCCTCTTTTGCCAACTTTTACGAAATCCCCGAAAAACCGAAATTTCAAGCGGTCATAACTCGGTTACTAATTATGCTACATACATTTTTTGGGGGGGTTTGGAGACGCTCTCGAGTAGACTTGAAAGAGGGTGAAAGTTTCGTGACGATAGCTCAATTGCTTCACCCTCAAAATCGATGTCGAAAATCGGCGAAAAAAACGCAAAGGGGTATGTATGGAAAAATTGGCAAAAATCGATCGTCCAACTTGAAAAATCTGCCAAAAATCGAAAAATCGAGATATCTCGACGAACCAAACGGCATTTCAAAGCCTCCACAATTCCCAAGAGACTAAACACAAGTTTGAGCATCTATCTCAATCAGAAAAAAAATGGCGAGCATTTTAGTGATGTGAACCAATTCGGCAAAAAATGACGAAAAATCTTGCATCACAAAAATTCGATTAAAACACTAAACACACCGATATTTCACCGAAAACTCGATAATTCAATGCAAAATTCAAAAAAAAAAAACAATCCAATCAAATCGTTACTATTTTTATCCTGCTGATTGAACGAATTTTTTTTCCATCACACACACAAAAGCGAAAGACAGCGAATAAGAGCAATCGCATTTCACGAAAGTTATTGACAAATCTTTCCCGTCTTTTCATACATTCGCTTGTATTGTATATTTTTCAATTATGCAGTTCTTTCGCGCGAACCTTTTCTTTATTACGAACATTACGCGTTCGCCAGCCCGAGGCGTTTACTCTCAATGAACCAAGCGATAAGAAAGTGTGTATACCGCTGAAAAACGACACAATTATACGCAATAAAAAAAGATCGCATAACTTGTGCCCCTTCATAAAAATAACACCATCGATTCTCATACGCAGAGTACGGATAAAAGCAAATCGCGATTTGAATACAACAAACACTCACAGGATGAAAAAAAAAAAACGCAAACTCGAAAAAAATTCAATTCACCCACGCGATTGTCAAAATAATCCGGCAATCAGCTGACGAATAACGCGCGTGTTACTCCGAGGCGAAACATTTAATCTCGAGTGTCTCGCGTCTCTGAAGAAATTACACCTCGTTTTCAATGTTTTTTTCTCCGATAAGCTCGTATCTCTGAAGATTTGTGACGGAAGAATGTGCGCGGTCGAGCGGAACCACACCGGGGGGGATCAACAGCCCACGGCGACCTCCTATCATGCGTTTCCGGTGAAAGTACATAAGCGTGCTTGTTTTATTTATTCACATACATATATATACAGGGTGGTCCACGCAACGTGTGCACCTCTTTCACGGTCAAAATATGCGTTGCACGAAAAAATGTTGTATACAAAAGTTACATGGTTTATAAGGCTTCATCATGTGGTGCATTTATTTTTATTCTAGGTGGAGGCGCTTCGGAGATTTCAAGGTCAACTTTGTTTTTTTAAAGGGAATGCTATATTTTTTATAGCGTAAGATGATAGAGTATCGAATTTTGAGTAAAAAAGTATAGACCCTTATTAGCCCTAAAATTAATAGTTAACGAGTATTTTCACTTTATTACTTTAAAATTTCTATTGCGTAATATCAAGTTGGAGATTCAAATCTACTACAAATATCTGAAGGATAGCATTGTTTACATGACAGTGTTTATCAATATGAACACATTCACCACATCACACGCTCTTATCATGATTCGCAATCCTCTCAATATTTGTAATCCAGTATTAAAGTTTCCTTCAGTGATCGTGCGTGATTATCAGAAAGATAAAAGTGAAAATGAATTTTTGTAATAGTGACAAAGTTGATATGCTTTTAGTGTACGGAGAGTGTCATAGAAATGCAGTAAGAGCTAAAGCTATGTATGCCGAAAGATATCCTGAACGGATTCAACCATCTCGAACCATATTTGAGAGAATCTGTAAATCGCTTCGAGAAAATGGACATTTCAATCTTAATAAACGTACCGTAAGACAAACTGCCACTTCTGAAGAGAATGCTATTGCGGTCTTAGCAGCCGTAATAGAAAATCCTCATATTAGTACGCGACAGATTTCACGAGGTTCGGGAATAAGCAAAAGCAGTATTCTACGAATTCTGCATAAAAATAAATATCACCCCTATCACCTTGCACTTCATCAGAAACTACATGGAACGGATTTTGAAAACCGCGTTTTGTTCTGTCAGTGGTTCCTACATCAAATAAATCAGCATGATTATTTTCTACAAAGTGTGTTGTTCACTGATGAAGCAACGTTTACAAACCGTGGACAGATCAATTTGAAAAATACGCATTACTGGGCAGCTGACAATCCTCACTGGATGAGAGAAGTCGACCACCAACACCCATGGAGCGTTAATGTATGGTGTGGAATACTGGGCAACCAATTGATTGGTCCATATTTCATTGATAATCGATTAACAGGGCAAAAATACGCGAACTTTTTGAATAATAATTTACCACCTTTACTAGAGGACGTGCCGTTGAATATCCGTGCACGTATGTGGTATCAGCATGATGGTTGTCCAGCACATTACGCACGTATTGTGAGGGAACTACCGGATAGAAATTTTCCCAATCGATGGATTGGTCGTGGTGGACAATTCATGTGGCCTCCACGCTCACCAGATCTTACTCCTCTAGACTTTTTTCTGTGGGGCACATTAAAAGACAGAGTGTATCGTGAAATACCAACAACTCCGGAGGATATGAAACATCGTATTTGTTTAGAATGCATGACACTTAGTCCGGACATAATTCAGAATGCAGTTTCTTCATTAGTTAATAGATTTCGTCACTGGACGATGCTATTGATGCCAATGGACATCAATTTGAACACTTACGTTAATTGTGATAAGCCACGAGTCACTGAATGTACTCAAAGTAATAAAGTGAAAATACTCGTTAATTATTAATTTTAGGGCTAATAAGGGTCTATACTTTTTTACTCAAAATTCGATACTCTATCATCTTACGCTATAAAAAATATAGCATTCCCTTTAAAAAAACAAAGTTGACCTTGAAATCTCCGAAGCGCCTCCACCTAGAATAAAAATAAATGCACCACATGATGAAGCCTCATAAACCATGTAACTTTTGTATACAACATTTTTTCGTGCAACGCATATTTCGACCGTGAAAGAGGTGCACACGTTGCGTGGACCACCCTGTATATATATACATAAAACGTCTATAACTTTTCACCTGATCATTCGCCAGGAAAATTGTGCAATCCAACAGCTGCGAGCGAGTGTCGCCGCGGTCGGCTAAAATCGAGCTTGGACAATCGTTGCGTCAAACGGCGAATAAATTTCAACATCTCACTTTTTTTCAATATTCGTTTTCCTCGGTAACGATCAAAATCGAATATGCGAAAAATAATTATGTCATGGATCAGGAACTATAGAACTATGTCTAAACTATTCATTTTCTGTTTAAAATGTTGCATTCGGCATAATAGAAAAAATGAGATGCTAACTTCCGGTCGATAGCATCTCATTTTTTAAATTTTGGTTTCGGTATCATTTTCGACAGAACTATTAGTTTAAACTATCAGGAACTCTAGAACTATGTTGGATGCCATAAGAACTCCAACAAAATAGTGAGATGCTGCGAAATGAGATGCTATCTTCACATACATGAATAACGCAACGTTTTTTTCGTCCGTTAAATCCGTCAGAGTCTATCTCAAAGCCTACAATCCTCTCCTTTGATGGAAACACATTTTCCGATCGATTTTCAACAAAACAACAAAGGGTAAAACACTTTGCCGATTTTTCTCCGTCAAACTTTTTTCCCTCCCCGCTCTTCCGGATGAAATTTCAAGCCGCGCGCTGTCGTCTCCCTCGCATTCGGAATAATAATTAAAAGTTGGAGCAGCAGCGACGACGACAACACGGCGAATTTGTCCTCCCTCTCTTCTTCTTTCTCTCGCGGCAAAGTTTTCGCGCGAGCGACGAACGCGAATTAATCCGTTCCGCCTTTTGTCTCCTCCCACCGTCGGTCCAATTTTTCTCATTGTTTTCGCGAATTGAGCTTGAAACTTTCGACTTTTATCTCGAGACCCAACGCGCCCGCTTTGCAAAAAAAGTGTCCCCGCGCGTCTCAAAGACCAAAACGGAGTTTTTCGAAAGAGAAAATGAAAAAAAAAAAGGCCACGCGCGATGCTGGCGAGTCTGCATCTCCGCTGCTGCATATACGCGGTGTGGAAATGTCGGGACCCGAGGGACAAGGAGAAAAATCTCGTGGAAAGGAGAAAAGTGTGTGTGTGTGTGTGTTATACGGAGATACGCGGCGATCCTTCTCCCTGCCCCTCGCGATCTATCCGCGCGTGTTCTCGTCTCTGTTTCTCGGCTCTGCCACGCGCGAGTCTCATCTCCGTCACCGTCCGCCGGAGCGCCAGCCGCAGCAGCGGAGCAGCATCACCGCGCTGTGGGGTTGGGCCGAAAATCGATGAGGGTTCTCTCGCGCGCGCGAGAGCTCTAGGTAGAGATGCGACGGAGCACCGTTACACAGCATAGAGCGGCAACGGAAAACGGGCTTCTGGGCACGCGGAGATGGGCACACGGGCGTGCCGCCGCAAACCGACACGCGCGAAACAACCTTCGCGACTGTGTTTGCGTGTGTGTACAGACGTTATCGCGTACCGGCGACGTCGCTCGCTTGGTTTTCCCGAGAGAAAAAAATGCGGATACGCGCACGAGACGGACGAAACACGAAAGAGAGCAAAGAAAAGAAAAGATTCAGTGATTCAGTGATATCGAGAGGGGAGAGAGAGAGAGAGGGATGACAGCAAGAGACACGGATGAGCGCGTCGTTGCGATAAAAAAAAAAAAAAAAAAAAGAAAGCACGGAAAAGAAGAAATTTTCAACTGACCCTCCGTGTGCGCACGTGCTCGCGCGTGCACACGCACGTAAGTACATTACGGAAGAACGGAGGTGAAAGAAACGGAAAAAAACAAAGAATATCGCGCGTGTGGGGCAAAATGGCCCACGGTAAAACATTCGTTAGTCGGAAAATCGGCTGCGCCATCTACATACACGTGCGAATTCGAGCGAAGAATGAAAAAAAAACTGCGAAGAAACCTCGATAACCGTCGAATCGTGCGAAACTTGGGCACGAGAGAAGCATTTTCAGCGTCGAGATCTCGAACGAAACTGCCGATTTTTCAGCGGTGGTCCATATTGCCCCCATGTGTGCTCCTTCGGTTTCTCGCTCTCTTCGGCGTATCTATATCGACGTGCTCTTACGGAAGTTAACGACGATAACGAGTGTTGACACAACAGGGACCTTACTCCGTGGTCCAATGGCCGTACAAGACGAGAGAGCATCGATATACGCTCGAAGCGGTATACCTACGCGCGTTCGCGCGTACAGGGTGTCGCAGAACTTGACGTCGATAATTTACAGCCGGTTTCGTGATGAAATTCCGAGACGAAAAGTTCTTTGGCGATTTTCGATGCGACCAAAATCCAACGAGTTACCGATGGTCAAAGTTCGAGGCGATCGGGGAGGCGGGGCCTCCCCCCTCCCGCTCTCTCTTCTATTGGCCCAACTATATCGACCTGTAACTCGGCGGGGCTTGGTCGGATCGAAAAGTGCTTTTCGACTTTTCGACGCGGAATTTTGTGACCTATCCAACCGTGATTCCTGCTAGCATCAAATTTTCGGACCCCCTGTATAGCAGACGCGTACGGAAGCGTTGAAACTCTCGTTACGCGTTATTCGTTGTACTCGAAATTCCCACATGCGCAAATACGAGCGCGCGTATTCCGCGGTGTTGCAGCTGGCGTTCGCTCGTTCCCTCTTCAATTACGCACGCTCGCACGATCCTCGTTGACCACATCTTGACTCGAGTATGCGCAAAACATAATATTCTCGAATGGGACATGGGTATTTCCAGCTTCTGTTTGCCAATCGCTGCGCTCTGCCCTTCGGCGCAAAGGGCACGCAAACGGAAAATATCGTGTAGAAAAGCTGGACAAGGAGGAAATTTCAGTGACACACCGTGTGCAAAGAATTTTCACGTCTACTCGAGAACGAGCGTTGAAAAAAGTGGAGCGGTGCATGAGAGACACCAAATTTCATTTTCCAGGCTTTACAGAGAATTCCCAACGAATCTAAATTGCATGAAACTTCATTAAGGACGCGGCTCAATTTTTCACGAGATGTTATACACTTTTGATTACTCAACGTCGAGAGTCCGGCCTGTATACATCGGGCGCGAGTCAGCTTCCGGAAGCGCGACGACAAGACCTCTGGACAATCGTCCGATTCAATTACACCATTTACACAAGTGTATATATGAGAAACTTGAGACGAAGGAAAAAAAAAGGACGATTCAATTTTCCTATACCCGACGCAATTGCGAGGCGAGGCTCGAGGCAAGGAGCATTTTTTTCTTCTCCGGCTACCACCTTAATTGGCACACATTTTGTTTCTGTTGCAAAGAATGGAAAATAGCGTAATTCGTATACGTGTATTTATGCACCACGGTCCACACCCCCGAGGGCTCGAAAATTCAGTCTCTTTATTTCACTTTTCGCGATGAACATGTACATCTCGCCCAAATTAACATCCTCTCTCTCTCTCTACCGCCGGCTCCACGTGTATTTGCTTTATTTGCTGTATTTTTTCATTTACCTTTTTTTTCCCCGTTCCGGGCTATTCACCGACTCGACGTTCAATTAGCACACTGTGTATTTTTAGTCGACGGCTAAATTGAATTACCATCCCATTACGAAACATCCCAACGCAATTTTTTTTCCCCTTTTTTCGCCTCCGTCCAATTGTGTCTTTTCGCTCAACGGTGCATTTCGAGTAGGATATGGGCGGCGGAGATGGGGGGGGGGGGGGGACATTTTTTCACAAGAGCGAATGAATAAACCATTTCCGTAGCCGTCCGCGACGCGAATTAACGCGCAGCATCCCGAAAGCATCCCATCGAGAACGATTGAGATGAAATTACGAAAATTGCCTCGTTTTTTTTTTTTTCACACGCACGACTATATACAGCGCAACCGGAAATACGATAATTGCCATTTGCACAATCGTCTTTTCGCGTGTGTTTTGAAATTTGTATAATTGAAAAAAAAAAAAAAAAAAAATGCATACAAAACGAGATACACGAAAAATAATACGATCGCGTTAGACCCGCGAAATACACCGCCAGGAAAATGTGTGTTTTGCCCGGAAACTTGTGTAAACTTTGATAAACATCCTCTCGCCAGCCTTCTACCGTGATTTTGAAAAACAATCCGGCTGATTGATGAATATTTAATTGGGTGATTTATCGCCCATTGAATTAAAATTTTCCTCCCCCGCTCATCTCGACCCAATGCGAAAGAGAAACGTGACGTTGTAAAGCCGACGCGCGTAAGGATAAAATTGCGCAAACGGCGATTCATCGGTGAGACTCGTACACGACGAGTGTCGGCGCGCTCCGCTTTGTTCCATTTCCCTGCGAAATGCACTATCGATTACGAGGCGAAGAAAGAGAGAAGAGAAAACAAGGACGGAGAGTGCTGTCTCTCGCGATCGCGACCGCCGCGGTGTTTTGTCGTTTAGACACGGCGAAGAAACCGGAAGTGCGATATACGCGTACGTCACGTCGTGACATTCGATAATGGAGACTCTCTCGTCCGAGCTTATTCGTACTCGGGGAGATTTTCGAAGAAAATAAAAGATGACCGCGTCAGCACCGAATTATTCAATTGTTTTTCCTGCTTTTCCATTTTGGTTTAATGAAAATCACGTTTCTCTACTCTTTTTTCTTTCCCTCTCTCTCTCTCTTTAAGGTAGTTCTATCGTTAGATTCAAATCGAGAAATTGTTTTGCAGTTTTTCTCACATACAAAATGGTTCGCGGGCTTCAGTTAAATAAGAAAAGTTGTTGCAAATCGACTAAAGAACAGCATACTCCAAATTCACGGTCATCCCAGGCGATATGTGCTTGCTCTATAATTACAAAAATTGCGAAAAAAATTTTCTTAAGATTTTTTTGGAAAACTCAAGAAATCTTCTTTGATGTTGCATAAAAATGTATGCAAAGTTTTAGAAGGCTTCACCACGTAGAAGCCAAGATATTCATTGATGAAAATGCAACTTTTAACACGCGCTCTTACGAGAGACTACCGAAAATTGTGATTTTTACCAATAAATATCTCAACTTCCACGTGGTAAAACCTTCCAAAATTTATTACACACGTATATATGACATCGAAGAATACGTATTCAAATTTTCAACAAAATCTTAAGAAAACGATAAAACGATAGAACTACCTTAAGGTAGTTCTATCGTTAGATTCAAATCGAGAAATTGTTTTGCAGTTTTTCTCACATACAAAATGGTTCGCGGGCTTCGGTTAAATAAGAAAAGTTGTTGCAAATCGACTAAAGAACAGCATACTCCAAATTCACGGTCATCCCAGGTGATATGTGCTTGCTCTATAATTACAAAAATTGCGAAAAAAATTTTCTCAAGATTTTTTTGGAAAACTCTAGAAATCTTCTTTGATGTTGCATAAAAATGTATGCAAAGTTTTAGAAGGCTTCACCACGTAGAAGCCAAGATATTCATTGATGAAAATGCAACTTTTAACACGCGCTCTTACGAGAGACTACCGAAAATTGTGATTTTTACCAATAAATATCTCAACTTCCACGTGGTAAAACCTTCCAAAATTTATTACACACGTATATATGACATCGAAGAATACGTATTCAAATTTTCAACAAAATCTTAAGAAAACGATAAAACGATAGAACTACCTTAATTACGGCGATTGCGCGATACGGTGATAAAGCAGTGTGTCATTATCCGAACGTAAATTCAACGAGGAAAAAGGTTGCGAGACGGTCCGATAATTTTTATTTACACTTTTACATCCTGCTTTTGTGAAAATATTGATATTTGGGTGAGGGGGGATTCAACGATGTTTAGTAATACCGAGCGTGAATAGTGTTTTCGATCGAGCAAACGCGAGAGTCCCATTTTCCAAAAATAAGCTCGACGAATCGATTTTTTTTCAAAGTTGGTGAAAAAAAAAAAAAGAATTGACGAAAAAATTGGGGTAGCCGCCGAAACCGAGAATTCGTTGCTCAATTGAGACTCTTGTTCGTTTCGTGGTCGACTCACCGAGCGAGCGGCGGTTTTTCTCGCGAAATAAAAATGCGCGCCACCACAGCTGGTAGGCTCGCTAATCGCACTCGAATATTAATAACTGTTCGGGACGCGCTGGGCAAACGTGAAAACGCCCTGGATCGGCAAACTCGATGGAAAAAAAAGAAGAAAAAAAATAAAATTAAAAAGAACAAAAGTGCATTTTCACCGTACGAGTAACTTGATAACCTTCTTTTGTGCAAAAAGTCATTTCGTCGCGCGTGTCGTACGAGAAACAAAAACGTCGGAACCAACGGGGCGAAGAGTTTGAAAACGTTCGCGGATACGCGCGAAAGAATCGCCGCGCGGTTTTCCGGCTTCGACGATGCTCGAGAAAAATTGATGAACCGGAAGAAGCGTGCACCGTCTCAACGAGGAACGTACCGCGTATATACATTTATCAAACGCGATACGGGTCATTCGTTGCACGGTGGCAAAACGGGAGGAGATTCAAGGTGGTCCATTTTACCCCATATTTCATCGAAACCGAGAATTACCTCGACGCGAATCACGAAAACCGTCTTTTCGACGTTCAACGATTACAAAGACGAACGAAAAACAGTTTCGACGAAAGAATCGAGTTCATTTTTGTTTTCCCCCATTCGTAATTTCGTACTCGGTCGTCTCTGCTGGCCGAAAATTGCGGAAATACTACCGTGAATTATCGAGGAAAGAATCGTTGATAAAACGTTATTTAAAGATTATTCAGATTCAAGGTGGTCCATTTTACCCCATATCTCATCGAAACCGACAATTACCTCGACGTGAATCACGAAAACCGTCATTTCAACCGTTCAACGATTACAAAGACGAACGAAAAACAGTTTCGACGAAAGAATCGAGTTCATTTTTGTTTTCCCCCATTCGTAATTTCGTACTCGGTCGTCTCTGCTGGCCGAAAATTGCGGAAATACTACCGTGAATTATCGAGGAAAGAATCGTTGATGAAACATTATTTAAAGATTATTCAGATTCAAGGTGGTCCATTTTCCCCCATATCTCATCGAAACCGAGAATTACCTCGACGTGAATCACGAAAACCGTCTTTTCAACCGTTCAACGATTACAAAGACGAACGAAAAACAGTTTCGACGAAAGAATCGAGTTCATTTTTGTTTTCCCCCATTTGTAATTTCGTACTCGGTCGTCTCTGCTGGCCGATAATTGCGGAAATACTACCGTGAATTATCGAGGAAAGAATCGTTGATGAAACATTATTTAAAGATTTTTCAGATTCAAGGTGGTCCATTTTACCCCATATCTCATCGAAACCGAGAATTACCTCGACGTGAATCACGAAAACCGTCTTTTCAACCGTTCAACGATTGCAAAGACGAACGAAAAACAGTTTCGACGAAAGAATCGAGTTCATTTTTGTTTTCCCCCGTTCGTAAATTCGTACTCGGTCGTCTCTGCTGGCCGAAAATTGCGGAAATACTACCGTGAATTATCGAGGAAAGAATCGTTGATGAAACATTATTTAAAGATTATTCAGATTCAAGGTGGTCCATTTTACCCCATATTTCATCGAAACCGAGAATTACCTCGACGCGAATCACGAAAACCGTCTTTTCGACGTTCAACGATTGCAAAGACGAACGAAAAACAGTTTCGACGAAAGAATCGAGTTCATTTTTGATTTCCCCCATTCGTAATTTCGTACTCAGCCCGTCTCTGCTGGCCGAAAATTGCGGAAATACTACCGTGAATTATCGAGGAAAGAATCGTTGATGAAACATTATTTAAAGATTATTCAGATTCAAGGTGGTCCATTTTACCCCATATTTCATCGAAACCGAGAATTAGCTCGACGTGAATCACGAAAACCGTCTTTTCAACCGTTCAACGATTACAAAGACGAACGAAAAACAGTTTCGACGAAAGAATCGAGTTCATTTTTGTTTTCCCCCGTTCGTAAATTCGTACTCGGTCGTCTCTGCTGGCCGAAAATTGCGGAAATACTACCGTGAATTATCGAGGAAAGAATCGTTGATGAAACATTATTTAAAGATTATTCAGATTCAAGGTGGTCCATTTTCCCCCATATCTCATCGAAACCGACAATTACCTCGACGTGAATCACGAAAACCGTCATTTCAACCGTTCAACGATTACAAAGACGAACGAAAAACAGTTTCGACGAAAGAATCGAGTTCATTTTTGATTTCCCCCATTCGTAATTTCGTACTCAGCCCGTCTCTGCTGGCCGAAAATTGCGGAAATACTACCGTGAATTATCGAGGAAAGAATCGTTGATGAAACATCCGTATTGCATCCCGGCGAATATTCGTAGCTTACGATTTAATTCTCCGTCATAATGCAGATTATATCGCGGTATTAACCTCGCATATAGTGTACAAATGTACAAAAATGTCGCCAAAATTTCGACATTATCGTCTACCGCATTCTCAACGTACACGTGCGCATTTGCCCGTGTGAAACTATAGACTCGCTGGAGGTACAGAATTTCGTACGACACCCTCGTAAAACTCGAGGCGGGTACGTAAACGTTGCATAATGAGAAAGGCTTTGCCGAGAGACATCTCCTCTCGCTTCGTGTATATATTTCGCAAAAAGCTCTCTCACGGAGCTTCGGGCGTGCGATATCGCGCATAAGAAACGAAGATTATTTTAGCACCCCCGAGCAGCTCCAACGTTCGATTATACACGTTGGAGGTTGGGTTTAAAAAAAAAAAAACGAAAAAAAAGAAGACAAAATCTCCATCCGAGAACACTCTCGCGTGTATACTCGCGTACGTTCCACACCCCGCCCTGGAATATCTGTAGCGACGGAAGAAAACGTGGGATACGTGCTTATACAGGGTGTCTCAAAATCGAGTGTCAATAAATAGTCCTCGAGCACGTTTCGAGCCGACTTTGTCGCACTTTTCGTCTCGAAATTTCATCGCCAAAGCACCCGGTATAAAACCCTGTTTCTCTGCTCCTCCCCGCGGAGTCGTTTTGCTCTTGCGGGGGAAAAAAGGCGAAAAGGGAACACGACGAGAGAGAGAGAGGGGCAAAAAAAAGAACGGGTGAACGAAGCGCCAAAGCCTCGGTCAACGTTCATCGCGCTTTTCCATGAAGATTTACGACGACGGTGGTTCTTGTCGCGCGGACGTGTCACCCGCACATTTTTTTCCCCTCTTACCTCTCCTACTTTTGCGTAAATACCGTGTACGTCTCTCGCATCGATGGCGCACGTGGGAAGTTTTCCACTGAGCGGCTATATTTCGACCGAAGGGTATTAAAAATATACTTCAAGCTCAGGGGACCAAAATTAATCGTAGAGTTCCGGTCAGCCTTGCCGCAGACCGGAATTTTACGATTTTATCGAAAATTTTCGTCTTTTTTTCCAACTTTTATCGGAGGTTCGATCGTTTTTATTATTTTCCCTCCCCCGTTTCGTATTATCGTTCAACATCCCGAAGCGTGCAATGGGGCACAGTCCCGAGCTCGCACTTGGCGAAAAAAAAAAAAAGAACAAAATACCAAATTTTTGTCAGTACCGAAGCAAACACCAGAAGGGCATCGCAGCCAACATCAATTTCCCTGCTAAATCGTGCGACGAGCGCTCTTTTGTTTCCTGCCAATTTGCACACGGGACATTTCGCGCCGATCGTGTTTGCGTTTTTTTCTCTCCCCGTCGCTTTTCGTTTAATCAATGGTTTCGATTGTACACGCAACGCAAATATCGGCAAATACCCCATATAATTAATCATCAAAAATCCGAGCGACCATCGTCTCCCTGCATGTTTTTTTTTCCCCCAACAGACTTCAAACAAAAGCTTTTTTCGCCTTTCGTTTGTTTTCTCTATCCGACATCACCGGAATAAAAATAAAAATACGGGAAAAAAAAAAGAGGCAAAATCCGATCCTCGCGATCGTTCCTCAGCGAGGAAATTCAGCGACGTTTCGTCCAAAATTTCGCAAATTACGCGACGATCGCGTGACGGCGCGTGTGACATTGTTTTTTCCATTTAAAACGACATCAGCTCGAATTCACAGAGGCGCGTGTGCCGTCCGTTGTGAAACGATACTGTTTACAGCTCGGGCATTGAAATTCATTGCAATTAGAACGAATTTGCAATTAAAATAAAGTGCCTTTGACGGCGGGGCGAGGATCGGGGGATTCGCGATGGCCTTTGGCGCGCTTAAATAATGCAGCCGGCTTCCGCATAATTATTCGCGATTGTGCAGCTCCAATGGCATTTTCCCAGCATCCGAAAACGAACGATTATTCCTCTCGATCTCATCTCGAATGCAGAAATCGAGATCGTCCTCATTGCGACTGTGCACCGTTGTGGAGCATCGAGGAGAAACGAAAAAAAAAACAAAAGTCCCATCTTCCATCGGAGTAAAGGGAAAATATGTTGATTCGAGGAGGAAAAAAAAAAAAAAAAAAAAAAATTGTTAAAACTCGCAGCATCCTCTCGCGGCGCTCGGATTTTCGCGTAATTCGCCAAACAAAAGATGCATATCGCGGTTGATCAACCCGAGAGAGAGATAAAGCCTCTGCTCGGGCGCGGTCCGCCCTCGAGGCAGTTTGAAACTTTCGCCTTCGAGAGCGCGCACGAGAAACCGGAAGTACAGGAAACGAACGGTCCGCGGGAGCAAAAAATGACGTAATCCGGCGGTGCATTTGTGCAAAGTACCGCTGTCGCAAAAATCGATGTTTGAAAAAAAAAAAACATCGATTTTCGAATCGAATTTTCGTCAAGAAAAAATTTTTCGTCTTTGTCGTCGCGCGACAAAGACTCTTCGTCCCGAAATTTCGTCCCCGACGGTCCGCCCGATCTTCGTCAGTCTTTTTTTTTGTTTTTTTTTTTTTGGGCCGCCCGGTACAGAGAGGAAAACATCGAGCCACGAATGCAGATAAATTCGACGATACGCGGAATATCACCGAGATACAAAGGTATACACACGCGCGTGTGTGTGTGTGCATGGAAAAGCTACGAGAGAGTCCGAGGCGAGAGCCAACGGACTCGTCGCCAGTTTGGCTGTTCATATATATATATATATATATATATATATATATACATACATATATATATATACATACACACACACACACATATATATATATATATATATGTATATATATATATATATATATATATATATGTATATACGCCGGAGACGGCAGCAAATATCCGAGGGATTCTCGCCACACGGCTGGGAAAGCGAGCGCCGCTCTATCGGCGTTTCAAACGCGGAGAGAAGGAAAAAAAGAAGGAGAAAACCCCAAGGGGAACAAGGAAGAAGAAACGAGGATGAGAAGGGCGGGAAAACGTTGCGGGCGACCGCCGAGCGAAAAGAAGCGAAAGAAAAAAGGAAAAGGACAAATTTGCGGCTCAAGAATCTCTCTCCAGTCCCGCCCGCGTGTGTGTGTGTGTGCACGGAGAGCACGGAGATACATGGAAAAGCGGCGCTCTCGCTTTCCCGCGTGCCGGGGTGTCGGAGAGGCCGAATAATCGATAAGGTTCGTCCCGAGGCTCGAAAGTTCCGTACGGAGCGTGTCTGTACAGCCTCCTGAGAGGCAAACTCAATTTCTGCAGCCACACGAGCATCTCGGCGCGGTCCGACGTGACATTCGCATGGCTTTTTTCGTCGCGATGCTTCTCCGACGATCGAGGACTCGTCGGTTCGTGCGATTGTTCGAAAAAAAAAAAAAAAAACGCTCTTTGACTCGGGATCTTGCCCTCCAGCGGGGGGGCTTCGCTATTTACGTGTATGCACCCAGAAAAAAATGTATTATCTTCAAATAAAACCTATTTAATTTGAATAGATTTTTTGCTTGGCTCCTGGCAGAATAGACTTTTATTCAAATTCAACATATAAATTTATTTGATTCAACCAGTGTTATTAGTGTTATTTAAAAAGTATTGGAACGAGCCTGGAGTTAGTATTGGAAGTAGTTGTATAGGACGCGATGACCCGAACGGTCTTGCAGTGGTGGGGACGGTCCAGCGACGATGAGTGAACGGAATGGTGGCCCCGCCGCTGGATGGTCTCGAACCCCGGTCCTCCCGATGAGAGCGATGAGCGCTAACCACTGAGCTACAGCTACTTATGATTTTTTTCACTCGAATCGTCTATACCTCAGTAATGCTGGACCGTCACAAGGAATTGTAGCCACCATCGTAACTATACCACCGCCATAGCCTTTCGGTTATTAATAACGATGCTTGATATCAGCATTCATGCACTATACGAAAAATATTTCTTACAGTATCATTTATATTCGTGTAATTTAGTGATTAAGTATATCTCAATGTTAAATAAATATATATGTTAGAAGCGAATACATAGGCAAATCAAATCAAATAAAAATTTATTTGATCCAACAAAAAATCTATTCAATTGTAATAAATGAAGATTGAATAGACGAATCTATTCAATCATAATAGATCTTTTCTCTGGGTGTGTGTGTATATATTGTGTGAGCGTGTGGATATGCCTCTGAATGTGTAAAAACATGATAGGAATACGTGTAATTCGACGAAGCGTCAGGTGCACTTGCTCGTGCGCGTCAAGCCCGCATTTCCCTGCCCTCGAGCTTGTATACGTACGTTTAATATTTATATGTATATGTATTGAATAAAGTACACTATGTACATACGGCGGGCGCGCACGTTGAGCGAATTCGATCTAAATCAACCTAGATTCGCTCGCTGAGGGCGCGGGTTTATCCCGTCAAACGGCGAGATTGGCGCGAGCGGAGCATCCGCGAATCGAGATTTCTCCGACCTCCGTTTATTTAAAAAAAAAAAAAAAATGACGAAAACCACCGTCTTTTCGTTCTCTCGCTCGTCTCCGCTCCTCCGAGGAGAGTGCAGGACGCGCGACACCTCGCGGCTTCGCGTTTCAGCGAGCGCGACGAAAATTCCGATGACCGTGCAGCGACACCTCGTGGGAACTCGAGGAATGCCAATTCCCGCGGCGCGGATTTTTTTTTTCTTTTTTTTCCCCCGTTTCTACCCCGTTTCATCTCAATTTCGTTTTTGCCTGAAAAACGAAAGCTCGAGGGCCGATTCAAGCCCGAAGATTCGCGAAACGAAACGAGATGAAAGGAAAACAAACGAAAATCCGAATCCGAATGGACCGGGTGGATTTCATCAAGCTGCGCAAAATTGAACCGTGTGGCGCGACTGAGAAGCTACAGCGACGAGAAGAAACGAGGCGGAAACCGCGTGATACAGAGAGAGATTGAGAAGGGATGCTGCGAAGGTTTTTCTACCGCGAGCTTCGTCTCAATTTCGTTTTTGCCTCAAAAATCGAAGAATTCGCGAAACGAGATGAAAAAAAAACAAACAAAAATCCGAAGCCGAATGGACCAGGTGGATTTCATCAAGCTGCGCAAAATTGAACCGTGTGACGCGGCTGAGAAGCTACAGCGACGAGAAGAAACGAGGCGGAAACCGCGTGATGCAGAGAGAGATTGAGAAGGGATGCTGCGAAGAATATTGACCGAGATTTCAGAGGCCGAAACACGGTGGTCGCGCTCCGCGCTAGGGTTTTCTACCGCGAGTTTCGTCTCAATTTCGTTTTTGCCTCAAAAATCGAAGAATTCGCGAAACGAGATGAAAAAAAAAACAAACGAAAATCCGAATCCGAATGGACCAGGTGGATTTCATCAAGCTGCGCAAAATTGAACCGTGTGACGCGGCTGAGAAGCTACAGCGACGAGAAGAAACGAGGCGGAAACCGCGTGATGCAGAGAGAGATTGAGAAGGGATGCTGCGAAGAATATTGACCGAGATTTCAGAGGCCGAAACACGGTGGTCGCGCTCCGCGCTAGGGTTTTCTACCGCGAGTTTCGTCTCAATTTCGTTTTTGCCTCAAAAATCGAAGAATTCGCGAAACGAGATGAAAAGAAAACAAACGAAAATCCGAATCCGAATGGACCGGGTGGATTTCATCAAGCTGCGCAAAATTGAACCGTGTGACGAGGCTGAGAAGCTACAGCGACGAGAAGAAACGAGGCGGAAACCGCGTGATGCAGAGAGAGATTGACAAGGGATGCTGCGAAGAATATTGACCGAGATTTCAGAGGCCGAAACACGGTGGTCGCGCTTCGCGCTAGGATTTTCTACCGCGAGAGAGAATATCGCTCGTATGAACGGCGCGAGAGAGAGAGAGAGAGAGAGAGATGAGTCGCGGAGAATCGGGGAATTCCGACCAGTCAAACTGCTCTCGAGTTTTCTCGCTCCCTCGCACTTAAACCCGCGGTCGGGCAACAAAAAATGAATTCTGATTCACCCGTAATAGCGGTGCCTCCATAACTGCATACGCCGCGTGGAATACCGAGCGGGAAAAGGGCGCGAGCGAGAGACACACTCGCGCAAAGCAGGCCTCGATCTCGAGGCCTCGTCATTTTTTTTTTGAGACTCGATATTTTTATTATTATTATTCTTATCAGGTTTATTCGATTATGTTTGTTCTCTCGGTGGTTCGTGATCCGGGTTCGACCGTGCCTGTCCGAGAATCGAGCTCCTTTCCCTCTCGATCTTTTTTTTTTCCTCCTCCATTTTTCTCCCTCCCATCTCACTCGCGTATGCACGAGCGCGTTCAATTTTCGCGCGATTTTTCGTTTCGCCCTCGTCATTAATGCAATCTCGAACCTTTTTTGAAGAATTTTGATGTCAGAACGCATGTTTTTATTTTTTGATTTTGAAAAAGCGACGGTCAGATTCGATGCCGAAGCTTCGCGGTCCTTTGAGCCGAACTCGCGTGTATCGTGAATAAAGCGATGATAATAATAATAGTAAGCAGGCATCATTGTCATTCGTCACAATTTTTCATCTTTGTTTACGCGGTGAAAAGTGTGTATGGAATTTTATCGCGAAGCGTGAAACACCTCGCGAACGTTTCCAGCGTCCTCGATCGCGATAAAAAGCGGCATTAAATTATCGAGAGACAATAAAGAAGAAGAAAAAAAAAAGATTATATGCATAAAACAGAGGACACGCGGGAATGCGTTCGAGGGCAATCTCCCGTATGTGGAGCGTACCCCTGTACGATAATAACGGTACTTTTGCAGCTGGACATTGCGAAAAAATCGCGAGGGAAAAAAAAAAGAAGAAAAAAAAAAGCCTGGAAACGAAGCTACCGGTCTCGCGCGACGATGTATAATTTGAGCATCCCGCAGCGCGCGTATATCATTTTTACCGCGTGATTTCCAACCGCGATTTTCCGTTCCACGGCCCGCGAGCGTCAATTTCACGAATGGGAGAGTGAAAAAGAGACAAACAGCTCCTCCTCGAGTTTGTCATTTTTCGAAAATGGGTCACGAAAAAGAAGCGAAAATTCGACGCGTTTGAGCTCGAGAGGGGTGATTATTATCGACATGATCGAGTGATGCATGCACCGATGTCGATAAATCGAGAGACGGTATTTTATTGATTATCGATTTGATTATCAATAAAATTCGATTAATGCTTCGATTATCGCTGTCGTTGTGTGCAATATATATTATTAATGGCGCTGCGCCTCGATAAAATCGTTTAAATCATCGAACGAATTTACGATCCGTTTCGTACGCGCGCAATTGCGAGGAGAGAAAAAAAAAACATTTCCCTCCATCACTTCCGCAATTCGTATTTTTGTATTCACGCGTACGATTTTCGAGGTTTTTTTTCCTTCTCGTCAATATTCAACGTTTCGGCAAATACTTTTCGTCGATTTCGCGAAATTTTAACGCGAAGCTCGCGAGGATGCGAGATCGCGAGAATATCGGCAATTATTTCAACGCGAAAAATCGGAGAAAACGCGGATTTTCTTTCGAGACGAACGAGGCAAACTTCGAGATAACGACGTATCGACTCGAGTATCCTTTTTTTTTCCCCATCCGCTCGCGGTCCATTTTTTCGTGCCTCGAACCGACGAGCGTCGCTCGATGGACTTTCTTCTCTACTTTTCTCATCGTTTTTTTCTCGTTCCTTTCGATTTCAACCCCGAAAAAAAAAAAAAAAAAAAACGTTTTCCCGTCTGTCCGTACGGGTGCGCGTAATTCAGTCTCGCAAGGCGGTGTGCTCTCGAGGATGGTCAAAATGCGCGTCCCGATGGGACTCTCGATCGCGAGATGAAAATCGGGCGAAGGAAAGGGGGAAAACGAGTAACCCGAGAGAGAGAGAGGATGCTGCGGAGGATGGCGGTCATTTTGCGAGAAAACCTTGTAGAGGGTGAATAAAGGGGCCGGGGGGGAGGAAACAGGGTCAACAGGGAGTGGACGGAGGAGAAATAAAACATGGAAAAATGTAACGGGCGAAAGATCTTCGAGAGCGGCGTGTATCTCGCGTGAAAAATGTTTTTCCAATGTGCGCGCGCGTGTAAAGCGTATGAAACAGGCAAGATTTGCTCTCCCGTCCGCGGAGGGAAGCTGCACGGAGGAAAACGATGAACTTGAAGTTTGCATCGTTGGACCTCAGCGAAAAATCGAATTTTCTCTAGTTTTTGCACTCAATTTTTCGGAATTTTCGTTATATTTTCTATTCTTTTTCAAGAGCGTCGTACTTTCGAAAAATTGCTGAAAAATATTTGCCAAATCGCGGAATATTGACGATAAAAAAGACATTTGTCGTACACTTCGTTAGATTCCAACGATGCAAACTTCAGGATCGTGGAAAACGAGGGTAATACACGGGCGGAAAGAAAAAAAATGGCGATGTTCCGTAAACTCTCATTCGAACCCCCGTCGTTCGACGTTTATTCCCTCCCCTTTTTTCGGACTGCGCAACGGCGAGAACGAGAAAAAACCGAAAAAAAGAAAAAGAAATCGGAAAAAACCCTCTCGTCTTTTCGATCTCTCTGTTTTTTTTTTTTTCAAACGCCCGAGCGTTTTTACCACCGAGAGAGAGAAAGAGAGTTCGTAAAATCGTCAGGATTATCGAAAAAATCGTGCGATTTTGCGCGAAAAGCGCCCTCTTTTTTTTTTTTTCACGCGATCGTCGTTCGAGCGTTTCGTTTTTGCGCTCGAGTGCGCGTTTTGCCGAGTCGACGTTAAACGCGCATGTTGTTATCGCCGTACACAGGCGCCGCGGGGATGAGGAGCGTGATCGCCAAGGCGAACCGGTAACGACCGAAGCGACGGCATGTGAAAAGGGCAAGCCAAAAGCCAAAGCAAGCAAGGCAAAAGGGGGGATCATCGAGCGCGCGCGACGATCGAACTCGTGTCTCTCAATTTTCGGTTGATAATTATTTCACGAAAATCGCCTCTTTCCCACGATTTTTCACACGGAAATTTTCCTACCGACATCTCGCCCTCCTCCCGTCGCGTAATTTCGCGAAATCGACCGAGAAATTTCGCCCCGAAACTTTGAACATCGAGCAAACCAAAAAAAAAAAAAAAAAAAGCGCGATAGAAGCGCCGCGGAGAAACTCGGAACTTTTGACAAACGAGGCAACACGCGCGTGTTTAGCCTCTTTTTGCCGGGTTATTTCCGGTTTTTTTTCGTCCGTTTTTACCTTCGTCGGACGATAACTCGAAGATACGACGGAGCCTTCGTCTCCCCCTCCCGCCCTCCTCTGTAAAGGTTCTTTTTCGCCTCGCCTTTATTTATATTTTCTTTTTTCATTTCGTATCGCAGTATCGCGGTGCTTTTTTCTTTCCCGCTCTGTTCTTCATCGCCCTCTCTCTCTCTCTCTCCCGCGCGCGCGGTAGCCGCGGGAGTCGTTTTCGCGGCTGATTGCGATTCGTTCGCGGGCCAGCGAGTTACGGCAAAAGCTGTCGCGATGACTAATGCTCTCGCGTAACGCGGCGTATACGCCGTAAGGCTATAAATTTTCCCGCCCGCGGTATCTTGGCGCTCGAGCGTTGCGACGAAAAGAAAAAAAGACGAAAAACAAAAAAAAACAACGAAAAAAAGAGTCCACGGTACGCGAAAAAGTAACAGAGAGAGAGAGAGAGAGGTTTTGTAGCGAAGGAAAACGAAAAATCATCGAGAATCAACGTGATGCGAGGGTGAGAAGGAAAATTGAAGGAAAACAAAGTACGCCGCGCGTCTCTGCGATGGAAAAAAAGAAAAACGACAGAAAAACAGGAAAAACGACGATTCAAAAAAAACAACAAAAAAAAAGAGTCCACGGTACGCGAAAAAGTAACAGAGAGAGAGAGAGAGGTTTTGTAGCGAAGGAAAACGAAAAATCATCGAGAATCAACGTGATGCGAGGGTGAGAAGGAAAATTGAAGGAAAACAAAGTACGCCGCGAGTCTCTGCGATGGAAAAAAAGAAAAACGACGATTCCGAGACGATCGAACGGTCCGAGAGAGTCAAAGCCTCAGTTTCGATTTCATTTTTCTCCGTTCAAGGCCATGGAGGATATCCGCTCTCCCATCGAAATTTCGAAAAATTCGCAGGCAAAATCTATAAATCGGATCGATTTGAAATTTTTTGGGAGTATTCAGTGACGCAAGATGGAGGGAATGACGATTCCGCAATTTCGAAATTTTGCAAAAAAATTTTTTTGCAGAGAAAAATTTTCAAAATTTCGAAATTTTGCAAAAAAATTTTTTTGCAGAGAAAAATTTTCAGAATTTCGAAATTCTAAAATCGTCAGTCCCTCCGGATTATGTCACTAAATACCCACGACAAATTTCAAACCGATCCGATTTACAGATTTTGCCGGAGAATTTTTCCAAGCTTCGATTTACGGATGTAACACATCGCCTCAATTCGAAAGATCCTACACGTAACGGAGGATGCAAGCTGACGCGATTGCATCGCGTTTTTACGACAGAAAAACAGAAAAAACGACGATTCCGAGACGATCGAACGGTCCGAGAGAGTCAAAGCCTCAGTTTCGATTTCATTTTTCTCCGTTCAAGGCCATGGAGGATATCCGCTCTCCCATCGAAATTTCGAAAAATTCTCAGGCAAACTCTATAAATCGGATCGATTTGAAATTTTTTGGGAGTATTCAGTGACGCAAGATGGAGGGAACGACGATTTCGCAATTTCGAAATTTTGCAAAAAAATTTTTTTGCAGAGAAAAATTTTCAAAATTTCGAAATTCTAAAATCGTCAGTCCCTCCGGATTATCTCACTAAATACCCACGACAAATTTCAAACCGATCCGATTTACAGATTGCGCCGGAGAATTTTTCCAAGCTTCGATTTACGGATGTAACACATCGCCTCAATTCGAAAGATCCTACGCGTAACGGAGGATGCAAGCTGACGCGATTGCATCGCGTTTTTACGACGGAAAAACAGAAAAAACGACGATTCCGAGACCATCGAACGGTCCGAGAGAGTCAAAGCCTCAGTTTCGATTTCATTTTTCTCCGTTCAAGGCCATGGAGGATATCCGCTCTCCCATCGAAATTTCGAAAAATTCTCAGGCAAAATCTATAAATCGGATCGATTTGAAATTTTTTGGGAGTATTCAGTGACGCAAGATGGAGGGAACGACGATTTCGCAATTTCGAAATTTTGCAAAAAAATTTTTTTGCAGAGAAAAATTTTCAAAATTTCGAAATTCTAAAATCGTCAGTCCCTCCGGGTTATCCCACTAAATACCCACGACAAATTTCAAACCGATCCGATTTACAGATTTTGCCGGAGAATTTTTCCAAGCTTCGATTTACGGATGTAACACATGGCCTCAATTCGAAAGATCCTACACGTAACGGAGGATGCAAGCTGACGCGATTGCATCGCGTTTTTATCGCGGAATATCAACGAGAGCGATCGGGGACATCGCCGAGATTGATTCGCCCGGAATGTGCGAGAAACAATGCCCTTAAGCGCGTATGCAAATCGCGTGTGCGATTACGGACGTGAGGAAATTTAACGAATTTATGGAAACCGGAAAGCGAGATAAATCCGAAATCGAATAAGCGTAAACGCCTTAGCGGGAGACAGAGAGACGAAGGTGGCGATTTCGCAAAGAGCGATAAAACACGACGTCGAAGGAAAAAATAAAAGCGCTGAAAGACGGATTTTTCCGCATATCCATTTCCGGGCTCTTGGACGCGCGACCATTACGTTTTTTCCGCAATTTGCCGGCGAGCGATTATGAAAAAAAAAAAAAGACTCGTTTCTAGTTTCGCGCTGATAAAAATAACGAGTGCAAAAACGTTGCGTTGCGTTCCTCTGCAGGCGGAAAAATCGATAAAAACGGTGAGGGAAATTTATATATTCTCTTTAACGCGTTTCTTTTTATCGCTGAGAAACATGAAAAGTTATTGCATCGCGAACCGAGAGCTCGATTTTTAAAAGAAACATATTGTACGCATTTATTTTTTTTATTTGCACTCGTTTTCTTCGATACGAGCGGGTTTTATACATTTATATTGCAAAAGTTTCAAACGGAACAAGGCTGCGTTTTTACGTTCGTTCTTTTCGTCGCACTTTCGTGCGGATTTTCGTGGATTCCGCTGTACCGCAACGAATGGAAATTTCACTCGAACGAGGGAAAGTTTGTGGGATTTTTTTTTTTTTTTCGTTCTTTTTTTTTTTGTTTCGGCTTTCTAGACAAAAGCATGAGAGAACCTTTTCAAGTACCGACGAACGAGCTTTTTTTGTTATCGAAGCGAATGAATTAAAAATTCGGTCATTAAAATTCGATCCGGGACTTTTCCCATTGTGCAATTACGAATGTGCGCAAAACCGATGTCGCGTCGACGATAACAAGCCCGAAAATTTGATCAACATTTTTTTCGCGTGCAAAAAAATGCGTGGGTTGAATAATGAAAAAAAAAAACCTGCAGCTTCTGTATTATTAACGCTTGTTTCGAAAATTGGAAAACTCGCATCTCCCGCTGCTCGTCCGCAAAAATATATTTTTCCCCCCCTCCGAGAAGGAAAAAATCAGCGGCGAGAGAACGAAAAACGAAAAAAATCGATAATCGGGTATCGCAATTTCGGAGAATCGTCAACTTTCGGTTTTGTTTTGTTTTTTTCGGCAAAAATTGACGAAAAATTTTGGATTTTTTAAATTCGATTTAACAGCCTATATCGATGTACTTTTTCTCGCTGATTACGAAACACATCGGTATCTCGTCGAAAACCCAACATTTCGGTCCGAAAAAGCGATAATACGAATTTTATCGATTAATTATTGTTTTCTCATTGAAATTTTGGGTTTTCGGGAAAAAGTCGGTGGGTTTCGTAATCAGCGGGAAATTTCCAATCGGATAGGCTATTAAAAAATTGAAAATTAAAAAAAAAAAAATTTTGACCTTTTTCGGCGACTTTTACGAAATCCCGGAAAAACCGAAATTTCAAGTGGTCATAACTCGGTCAATAATTACGCTACATACATTTCTTGGGGGGGTTTGGAGACGCTCTCGAGTAGACTTAGAGAACGGTGAAAGTTTCATGACGATAGCTCAATCGCTTCACCCTCAAAATCGATGTCGAAAATCGGCGAAAAAAACGCAAAGGGGTATGTATGGAAAAATTGGCGAAAATCGAAGGTGCAACTTAAAAAATCTGCCAAAAATCTAAAAATCAAGATATCTCGACGAACCAAACGGCATTTTGAAGGGTAATCGATTACGAAGAGAATAAGCACTCGTTAGAGTATCTAGCTCAATCAGAGAAAAAACGGCAAGCATTTTCGCGAAACAACCTATTCTCGTCAAAATGTCGAAAAATTTTGGATCTTTAAAATTCGATTAAACAGTCTATATCGATGTATTTTTTCCCGCTGATTACGAAAAACATCGATATTTCATCGAAAACCCAATATTTCGATCCAAAAATGCAATAATACGATTTTTGTCAATAAATTACCATTTTCTCATTGAAATATCGAGTTTTCGGGAAAAAGTCGGTGGGTTTCGTAATCAGCGGGAAATTTCCGATCGGATAGGCTCTTAAAAAATTGAAAATTAAAAAAAAAAAAATTCGACCTTTTTCGGCGACTTTTACGAAATCCCGGAAAAACCGAAATTTCAAGTGGTCGTAACTCGGTTAATAATTATGCTACATACATTTCTCGGGGGGGTTTGGAGACGCTCTCGAGTAGACTTAGAGAACGGTGAAAGTTTCATGACGATAGCTCAATTGCTTCACCCTCAAAATCGATGTCGAAAATCGGCGAAAAAAACGCAAAGGGGTATGTATGGAAAAATTGGCGAAAATCGAAGGTGCAACTTAAAAAATCTGCCAAAAATCGAAAAATCAAGATATCTCGACGAACCAAACGGCATTTCGAAGGGTAATCGATTACGAAGAGAATAAGCACTCGGTAGATCATCTAGCTCAATCAGAAAAAAAACGGCAAGCATTTTCGCAAAACAACCTATTCTCGTCAAAATGTCGAAAAATTTTGGTTTCCAAAAATTGAATTCGAGCGCCTAGGTCGATGTATTTCTCCTCGCTGATTGCGAAAAACACCGATATTTTATCCAAAACTCGAAATTTCGTTACCAAAATCGAAAAAAACCATTTTCGAATTTTTTTTTGTTTTTTTTTTCGATTTTCGAAAACATATTTGTATTGAAAACAAAGAAAGAAACCTCGAGTTCTTTTCGCACGCAGCGTTCGTCATTCGCGTAGATTTACCGATTTTTCTCAAAGTCAAAAAGTCGAAATTTGACGAAAAAATGGTGTAGAAAAATTGGAAACTCGACTCACCGGTCCTTTGTTGAAAAATCCAAGATCTTCGGCGACCGAACTGGCTATGTCGAGGCCTCCGTCGATGTAAGCGATCCACTGATTCGTGTAAGCCTCCGCACGCCCGAGAATCCCGATCGTGAGAACACCCAGAGTCAAAATCCACTTTTCGACGCACATGATCGTTGCGATACGACCAACGATAAACTGAAATGAACGCGCGAGAAATTCTTACACTAATCCTGTACGGGAAATTATATACGTTTCGGGCAAAGAAAAATCATGAAAATACGCGAATTTCGTGAGAAATCGAACATCGCACGAAGCGCATGCAAAGTCAATGTCCTTCAAACGTCCGCGAAGCGCGAGACGACATCAACGCGATAAAAGGTGAAATAGCATATTTTGTTCCCGGTAAAGGAGAGAAAGTTACGTTCGAATGAGCGAAAGTGTCTCGTTGATATAGCGTTACGTAAAACGTAATGATATAACGTCAAAGTTTCAAGGACATTGATTCACGAGAAACAAAGATTTATCTCGATGTGAAAAAAGAATGGGGGAAAAAAATGCGGAATCTTGCCGATGAGAGTACGAAAAGTTTTCTTCGGATTGAAATACACTGCGGGAGAGAAGGGTGGTGAATGAGCGTTAATTACCCTCGAAGGAGAAAAGCCACGTCGTTATTTGTCCGGCATTAACTCGGTTCTCCCCGTTATTATCTCAAAGCTCAACGAGACTCGTTGATTCGTTATCACTCGGGGCATTGAAGCATGCTCGCGAATTAAACATTAACGAAAAACCATATGTTACCGGAGGGAATAATATAAATAAAACTCGTTCCCGGCGCGAATGCCCCCCGATCACCGTGTCCTTGAGCTCACCACGTGGTTCAAACGAGAACAAAAGGAAGCTAATTACGGGGGAAATACGTGAGAAAACGGGCACAATCTTTTTTATTTTTTTAGAAATTCCGTTCAACGTTCACGGAAACTGCACTCGGCGTGTGTGACAAAGTGTGTCCGTAAATTTCAGTGAAATATCAGTCAACGACGCGCACCCACACATGCACACTGTTCGAAACGAGAGAGAAAAAAAATATATAAAACAGGTAACGTATCGGCTTGTGACGAGGCGCGAACTGGCGCGCACCCGTTCTCGATGTCTCGACCGAGCCAAGCAGCGCAAATATCGTTCCAAGTCCGCGATCCGCGTACGACTGCCGCGCGCGGCGCGAGCGGTGAGCGACAGCGGCGCCGCGCGGTGGGGGAAAAGAGGAGCAAGAGTGGGAGAGCACGACGGAGCGATGGAGAGGGAGATGGCGCTGGTGACGTAGCGGCAGCGGCATACGTGTATAGCCGACACGAGGCCACTTGCGCGTCGTTCGTGTATAATGCGAGACGTTTTGTGTATATTGTGCATGCGATCGGAACTACCGCGACCTCGAGAGGTGTAACACAACGGAGGCTCGAATATGACAGACCCTGCGAATCGCGGAACGCGCGAGTAACGAAAAATTATACACCGGAAATATCATTACGTATTCGCGATAAGCGACACGTTGTGGAGAGGTGCGCGTGCGCGCCGCTCAGGTGCTCGGGCATCGCGACGTCGAAAACATTTTCTTTCCGAATCCGTTATTCTCACACACCTTCTTATCTCTCGCTAAACTGGTTTATCTACACGGAAAAATGTAGCTTTTTCAACGTTTATTATCGTGAAATATACTCGGCGTTATCGTCGCCCGATCAAACGAAATTTTACCGAAATTGTCGCGAGACAATCTCTCGTAAACAATGCGTGTGGCCATTGTATTCTTGACAAAAAAAAAAAAGACAAATACGTCACAAATAACGCACGTGTTTTTCTTTTTTCTCACTGTACTGTAAATACGATTGAATTTGGAATATAAATCAATATAAAATTGAAAATTACCATGCACAAAGTATAACACAAAGTGTAAATCGTAAGCAAAAAAAACATGAAAACGAGCAATTATTTCTTGTTTCGCAAACCTTATCGTCCGTTCGTGTCACATGGTCCTCTATCGTCAAAATGGCGGATTTCGCGATTGCAAAACACTATTTCCCTTTCGGTCAAACGCTTCCGCGGATCATGAAAATAACGTATTATTCTTTACGAAGCGTGAATATTTGTTCGACGCGGCTCGGCGACTCGATTCTTTCGTTATCAGCACGGTCGGAACGTCGATTGATTTACAATAAATCGCGAAAATCACCGAGACGAGAGGATGAGGGAAAAAACAACAAACACACACGCGGAAACGTAAACAAAGAGATGGGCGCGCGCGCGCGCGCACGAAACCGTCCTGCCTGGCTCACAACGAGCCGCTCGACGTAAACCGCGCGCCCGACGACCGAAAACTGAAACGCGCGGCTCGCGCTAACGACGGTTAAGCACCGAAACGCGATCGCGCGTGCGCACTAATCAGCCAAGTCGCGCTACCCTGTCGTACGGTAATTGTATTTATTATTTATCATCGCTAATTCTATAAAAATAATAATCCATCATCGTTTATGCCATCAATGCCATTATCACACAGCCATCATCACATAATAACAGCCGTTATTCCTTTGCAACGTGGTAGAAAAAAATGTGTGTAAAATTGATCGTCTCGCGACTGTGTAAAATACTACGGAATCTGAACAGCAAGGCTGTTGGAAGTTTTATGAAACTTTCGACGACACTTTTGACGAGATAACTGCCTGGAAAAAGCTTCTACATTTTTTTCGTGAAAAAACGGCCCATACACAGGCGTATGCACGGTCTGTGCCGCTTGTCGAGAATATACATACTCAAACACGCGCCAGAGCTGCAGATAAATTGATGGATGAGAAGCAGAGTGCATTTCAATTCTCTCAGGCACTCTGAAGCACGATAATATACATAATACACGTATATACACGCTGTATTATGGTATATTCAACCGGCTCTCCTGACGATCCGCCGGGGAGCATCGTACTCTAACCACGCGCACTGATAAACCCCGTTTTTTTGTTTACCTTTTTTTGCGGCAACAATACTCGAACAATTCCACCGCAATTTTTCTTCTCACGCGAAACGCAGCAGAGCGCCATTTCCCCTCCGCCCTTTTTTTCTCTCCCGGAAGTTTGAACGAAAACACTTTCCGAGCTTACATAACCTACTCGATCACTGCTGCAGCAAAACATTCGATATTATCTCGCTCGGCGAGCGCTTCAATCATCCCCGGAACACTCGATAACGTCCGACTCGACAGGGCGAAAAAAATCGCATCCGGACGGAAGATTGACGAAAAAGCATCTCGCTCAATCGCCATGACGGATTCCCTCAATTTTCCCGTATTTTTCACACAAAATTCATCTCGATTTCGAAAGTTGCTTTTCCCGCACAGCGGAATGTCCCGCACTGACCGTCTGTTCCAAAAACGTTCGCCTCTCCCACTGCTCCCCTGCGGTAATGCGTTCGAATCTATTCTCGCGCGTAACTGCATCGTTCGGATTCAACGTATCCAGCGAGCGGAGGAGGATGAACAAAGTTCATCCTGCGTGAAGGAGAAAGGGCGAAGAGGAGGGTAAAGGAAAAAGAAGGTGCGTGTTGCGAAGGTGAAGAACGTCTCTGCTCGAGAAAAAAAAACAAATCCACGCAACCAGGGGGTGGGGGGGCATAGAAACACGAGAAGAATGAACACGCCGAGAGCGGCCGAGAGAGGGGGGATCGCTCGTTCGCCCTTGTTCCCCCGGAAAAGGTCGGCTGCTCGCACACGTGTGTTTACATTTCAAACGACTTTCGCGTCTTTGTATCCGCGCTCGATCACAGTTTCGCCGAAAAAAACAAACGACTGAAATAAAAAGCGGCAAAACACTTTTTTTTCTCGACGAGCGAATGCTTCCGCGTTTCTCGAGTATTATCCAATATTCTACGATATTTCAAACACGCGTATAATCCGAAATTCGTATCGTCAACAACGAAACTTGACACTGAAAAAAGGAAAAATCTTGCACAAATTCAATGAACGTTTAATTATATTTAACTATATAAGCTTTCCGACGAGTCATAGGTGGCGCGGCGATCGACGATCAAAGCGATTGCTTCCGGTTTTTAGGATAAAAATCACATTCGGGTGCCAGAAAATGTGGAATAGAATGTGGCGGAGGTGGGGGGAGGAGTCACGGCGAGACTGACGAATTCACCGCAGCCTCGATTACGAACCCTTCGAGCTTGCAGCATTGGTGAACCGAATTGTGTCATACAGTGAGGGCCATGAATACTCGAATATACATATATATATATATGTATATTGTGAAAATTTGTGCATCGACCGCTGCGGCCGACCGGAAGACCTTAAGCAGGCCGAGTTTCGGTTGCAGATCGAGCAAGGTACGCCCTTTTGTCGGCTAGACGTGTCGGGCACTTGCTGTACAGTGTTCTAGCATCTACGTATATACAAACGCGATACGACAGTCTATCGGGGGAATGGCGAGGATCCACGGCGTCCAACCGCTAGGTTGTTCCGATTTGACATCGAGGTCGTGACACCGAAAATCAGAGAGAGCACTCTCGAGGACTCTGGAAACCAAAACCATCCCCAGGAGCGTTGAAACCTCGAGATTGCATTTGACGACGCGATATAACGGGTGTCCCCAAAAGTCGGACCGGTTCGGACGTCGAAACTCGCTGGACGACCACGTAGAGAGCCTCATTATGGCTATAAACGACGGTACTTTACGCGAATCGCGACAATGAGAATTTCGCGTCGTTGAATCGGTCGGTAACGTCGGAATCTTCCTTTTCGACGATTTGTCGCTGCGAAAATCGATTTTTCTTTTTTTTCTCTCTCTCTCTCTCTCTCGATAAAGTTTCTTCACGGAAAGGAGGAGAGGAAAAGAGCCCAAACAGCCGTCGGGACTGGCGAAGACGCGGGAAGCATAAATTAAACACCGCGACATCTCGCGAATAACACGTTCGAATATTTAGACTTTTCACGAGAGGTCTGGCGAGCTTTTTTCGAAAACATCGAGAGCTTCGCGCATTTCGCCTCTCTCGGAGCTTCGTCGAGTGATTTACGCGTTCTCGACGTTGATAATCGCGTTGAAAGCGATATTTTGAAAAAAATATACGAGTCGAACTTTTTTTTCAAATTTCGAGGCAATTTTTTTCAAAATCATTCAATGATTGATTGAAAGTCTCGTTTTGGCCCATTTTTGCTGGAATAATAACCCTCACACCCCCTTAAATAGAGGCGTATATGTGTGTGTGTGACTATGATGGATAAAAAATAAAAATCACCCTCGCACCCCGCCTCTCATCGCGAAATATCCTCTCCTCTCTCCGTCGCAGCTTCCCTCTCTTCCGGGTCTGTCAAAAATATACGAGCCACGCCGAGCGTGCAGCGCCGTTGCAGTTGACGACGAACGTTTACCCCGCGAACACGGATCATGCTCCATACAGCCTCTTTTTCGAGCTCTCTCCCTCGCCCGAGCGTCCTTTGCAGAAACGGCGAAAAACGAGGGAGAAAACACGAGGATAAACAATATTTTTCACGATTTTTCAAAGAAATATGAAAAAACGGCAAAAAAGTCAATTATCGAGGGTACAGTCGGTAACAGTCGTGGAATCGACCGACTTCATTACCGACGGTTTTTTTATAATCGCGGATAATACCGTGAATTTCGTTGAAACGTTTTGCCGCTCCCGTGCAGCTTTAATCGCTCCCAGAGTTCCATAAGATGGACGTAAACGCGGTAAAAGGTAGCATAGTAACGGTACAGGAACGTCTACTAGCGCTGTATAGCAGAAAACACGCTGTATCGCGGGGCCAGTGACTCCTCTCTTCCAGAGGTCTCTGCACTCGCGCGAGACGCGAAATTATAATAAATTGAGTAACCGTGTAAAGCTGAAACGTCACGGAGTCCCAACGGACGAGTTTAGAGGCAGAGAAAATACGCGGCAGAGTTGCGTGAAGAATTAACGAACTCTGTCGGTAATGTATCGACTGAAAAATGAGAAAATTGTTTTTTTCTCGATTGTTTCTTATCGACGATAAAAAGAGGAGCAAAAAATCGTCTGCTCGACACTGATTCGAAAACGGTCTGTAGCTGCAACTGCCGTACACCGCGGCTGTAAAAAAGTCTACCGCGAAGATCTACTCGACGCTGAAGAAAGTTGAAAAAAAAAAAAAAAAAAAAAGATTCTTACCCACTGCGATTTTTCCTCGCTCTTCGTCCTTATTTTCTTTCCACAATTTCACCAAACGACTCGATATTCATTTTACTCACGACTCTCGATTCATCCATTAAACATTCGCGTGAAAACGGTTGAACGCTCGAAACAAAAGTCGTAAAAATGTTGGAAAAATAAATCGTCAACGCCGAGGCGATCCGAACGACGTTTCGCGACGTCACAAACGGAGTATCGATGTTTTTTACACTTTGTCAAATTTGTACCATCGATACACGCGTGTTTCAGCATTCTCGATGAATTTCAATGCAAAAAAACAAACGAAAAACTCGTCACATTTTTCGCAACGCCGCAGCTCGGACACGTGGCTCTTGCGAGTTAATCATATGAATTATTGAGATTAATTCGCACACGCGCAAAAGCGAAAAAGCACTCGTTTGTTCATCGATATTTCATCGATCATCGTTCGACGGGAAACTTGACGTTGTTGACGTTTTTGTTTGCCTTTATCGGCGATGGGAAAGGAAACGGAACATTTCGACGCGAAAAAAAGGATCGCACACTCACGCCGACGAAGCGAGCATAACTGCGTTGCACTCTGCGGTGCACACGCAGTTGCAGTCTCATCGCGAACCGCACGGGCTATTTCATCTCCTCTTCCTCTGTCTTACCGCACCTTGACGCGTCTTCGCCTCTCTCTCTCTCTCTCTTTCTCTCTTTCTCCCCCCTTTTTTCAACCCCCTTCCCGCAAACATTTCCCGCACTCGGCGAGCAGAATCCCACCACTTTTCTCTCCTCTCGTCTCGACTCTTTTATCCTCTCTACTCATCCTCGTGCATTCACCTATCCCATACCGCCCAGCATCCTCAGCTGGACCCCTCCATTTTCTTCATCTTCCCTCTCGGTCCCTCTGCCTTCTTTGGGGATCTTTCAATCCTCCTCCCTCCCTCTCGATCAACGTTACCCGGGGGATCTTTGTTGCTTTTTCATCCAACCCTCTCTCTCTCTCGATCCTCATCCTCGCTCCAGCTTGACGTTTTACTCTCTGGATTCTGTTGTGCTCCGGACCGAAGAACCTCGGAATTTGATCTTTCTCTCTTCCCATCTCCCTCCCTCTTTCCCTCCTTCTCCGCCTCTTTTATCGCGAGATCCTTTTGCCCCGCGGACACGCGAGAAGAGAATCACGACGATCCGTCGGCCTCGTCTGCCTCCGTTGCGCTCCGGTCTCTTTCTCATCCGGTTCTTTAGATTCTACGCGGCGAAAAGCGGGAAAAAAGGCAATTTCCCATTTTGTTTCCGGTTTTTACGCAACGGAAAAACAATATTGACAATTTCGATCCAGCGTAAAAACAAAAAAAAAGAAGAAATTTTCGATTTAAATAAATAATAACAACAATTTCGACGATTATCGCTGAAATTCGTAATAAATAACGTCTGCCTCCGTTGCGCTCTGGTCCCTTTCTCATCCGGTTCTTTAGATTCTACGCGGCGAAAAGCGGGAAAAAAGGCAATTTCCCATTTTGTTTCCGGTTTTTACGCAACGGAAAAACAATATTGACAATTTCGATCCAGCGTAAAAACAAAAAAAAAGAAGAAATTTTCGATTTAAATAAATAATAACAACAATTTCGACGATTATCGCTGAAATTCGTAATAAATAACGTCTGCCTCCGTTGCGCTCTGGTCCCTTTCTCATCCGGTTCTTTAGATTCTACGCCGCGAAAAGCGGGAAAAAAGGCAATTTCCCATTTTGTTTCCGGTTTTTACGCAACGAAAAAACAATATTGACAATTTCGATCCAGCGTAGAAACAAAAAAAAAAAGAAACACGAGTGTCGAACGGACAGGGGAAAATCGACGACGCGCCGTTGTCGATTTTCGCTTTAAATAAATAATAACAACAATTTCGACGATTATCGCTGAAATTCGTAATAAATAACGTCTGCCTCCGTTGCGCTCCGGTCTCTTTCTCATCCGGTTCTTTAGATTCTACGCGGCGAAAAGCGGGAAAAAAGGCAATTTCCCATTTTGTTTCCGGTTTTTACGCAACGGAAAAACAATATTGACAATTTCGATCCAGCGTAAAAACAAAAAAAAAGAAGAAATTTTCGATTTAAATAAATAATAACAACAATTTCGACGATTATCGCTGAAATTCGTAATAAATAACGTCTGCCTCCGTTGCGCTCTGGTCCCTTTCTCATCCGGTTCTTTAGATTCTACGCGGCGAAAAGCGGGAAAAAAGGCAATTTCCCATTTTGTTTCCGGTTTTTACGCAACGGAAAAACAATATTGACAATTTCGATCCAGCGTAAAAACAAAAAAAAAGAAGAAATTTTCGATTTAAATAAATAATAACAACAATTTCGACGATTATCGCTGAAATTCGTAATAAATAACGTCTGCCTCCGTTGCGCTCTGGTCCCTTTCTCATCCGGTTCTTTAGATTCTACGCGGCGAAAAGCGGGAAAAAAGGCAATTTTCCATTTTGTTTCCGGTTTTTACGCAACGGAAAAACAATATTGGCAATTTCGATCCAGCGTAAAAACAAAAAAAAAAAGAAACACGAGTGTCGAACGGACAGGGGAAAATCGACGACGCGCCGTTGTCGATTTTCGCTTTAAATAAATAATAACAACAATTTCGACGATTATCGCTGAAATTCGTAATAAATAACGTTGCCCGCTCTCGGGTTTTATTCAACGAGCCTCCTCCTCTTCGCAGATCCCGCTCGACGCTCGCCTCATTGACGAATGAATTTATTTCGAATGGTAAAACGGTTCCTTTCATAAACGTTCCTCCGTAATTAACGAGGCGAAAATCATTTCGCAATTATCGTGTACTTTTTATCGCTCTTTGTGTCATCCTTTCAAATGTTCCTTCAAAGCTCGACGAATCGTCTCGCGAGCCCGCTATTAAGGGGTTTCCGTCCGCGAGGCCTTTAGAGAGGCGCCCGCCGCTCGTCGAGCTGCGGGCGAACGCTGCGACATCAGCCAAAAGCGGAAACTGCGACAAACGCCATTTTCGCTTTCCTCTTCTCTCATCCTCCTCTCGTCTTTAACTCTCGACGAGAAACGACGACGTCGAGAAAGCCGGCCGCCGCCGTCGCGACGACGAAACTCTTCCCCGCGCGTTGTACGCTCGAAAATCTCGTACGACTCTCGTGGACCATCCCTCCCCCCCTCGCCAATTTTCCCAACGTTCAAAAAATGTCAAAGCTTCCTTTAAACCGAAATCCCGCTCCAATTTGAGCTTCCATCGACACTCAATGGGAGTCGGTCTCTCCCGTCGGCGAATATATCGACCATCGAGCCGGAAAATCCGAGACCGGAAACTGGAGCATTTTTCTGATCTTTAATAAAATCGCTAATTACCGAGGTTTTCCTCTGAAAAACTCCTTCAACGACGCTCCATTACCTCGTTGCCCTCCTTGCACCGGAGCGTTAATTGCGATTTTTAATTTACGATAATAATAATAATAACGACAATAACGAATGCCAGGCCGCTGGGTTCCAAGGGTTACTCGCGCGAGAGTCTATTTTCTCGTTTTTGGCTTTTTTTTTCGTTTTTTTTTCAAACAAACAAATCCTCCATCACGTTGCAAGTGTTTTTTTTCACGCGCCGAGCTTCGCGGCATTCCCGGAGCCTGTATTCGAATGTGGAACGCGGGAGTGGAGAAAAAATGATTTTGCCTCTTTGCAATTTCGCTCGGTACGGAGTAAGTAAAATAATCAACAGCGAGAGCCCATTTGACGGCCGCGCGCGCGCGCGTGTTCGTCGCATTACGTGAACGTGACGCAACGCTCACGAACGTTCCACTTTCCAACGGGTTCAACATTATTTTCGTCCATGACGCGACGAAAGCCCGCCGGCGAGAAGCGCCAACGTGGAAAAGGAAGAAAAGCGACCGCGCGAGGGAGAGCGAGATAAAGAGGGAGAAGAATATCGATCGATCGATCGATCTCACTCGTTTCGACACGAGCCGAAGGAAAAAGTGACAAACAATCTACAAAAACCACCATTCCGATCGATCCTTTTCATCTTTATGCTTTTATCGCGGATACACCGGATGCTGCGCACCGTCGGAGATTCCAATTGGAGGATAAACAGAGGCGCGAAACTTCGAGTGTTTTTTCCTTGATGGAAAACAACGTAACAATTTGTGTGCAAGTACGTGTGATTTCGGAGGCGAAACGAGAGGTTATTGAATCAATGCCGCTCGAGGATCGACGAGGTATCAGGCACGAATGAATCTCCGTAACGAACCGATCCACCTAAATACGTACACGTTTGTTTGCTCTAAACGTACTCCACTGACACGCACTCACACAGACGCAGAAGCTTAATGCCGTTAGACGCTTCGTATTAATAAACGTAATGACAAACTCGTCACGCGTATTTCCGGGCTACATGAGACACAGTCGATCGATCGATCGATCTCACTCGTTTCGACACGAGCCGAAGGAAAAAGTGACAAACAATCTACAAAAACCACCATTCCGATCGATCCTTTTCATCTTTATGCTTTTATCGTGGATACACCGGATGCTGCGCACCGTCGGAGATTCCAATTGGAGGATAAACAGAGGCGCGAAACTTCGAGTGTTTTTTCCTTGATGGAAAACAACGTAACAATTTGTGTGCAAGTACGTGTGATTTCGGAGGCGAAACGAGAGGTTATTGAATCAATGCCGCTCGAGGATCGACGAGGTATCAGGCACGAATGAATCTCCGTAACGAACCGATCCACCTAAATACGTACACGTTTGTTTGCTCTAAACGTACTCCACTGACACGCACTCACACAGACGCAGAAGCTTAATGCCGTTAGACGCTTCGTATTAATAAACGTAATGACAAACTCGTCACGCGTATTTCCGGGCTACATGAGACACAGTCGATCGATCGATCGATCTCACTCGTTTCGACACGAGCCGAAGGAAAAAGTGACAAACAATCTACAAAAACCACCATTCCGATCGATCCTTTTCATCTTTATGCTTTTATCGTGGATACACCGGATGCTGCGCACCGTCGGAGATTCCAATTGGAGGATAAACAGAGGCGCGAAACTTCGAGTGTTTTTTCCTTGATGGAAAACAACGTAACAATTTGTGTGCAAGTACGTGTGATTTCGGAGGCGAAACGAGAGGTTATTGAATCAATGCCGCTCGAGGATCGACGAGGTATCAGGCACGAATGAATCTCCGTAACGAACCGATCCACCTAAATACGTACACGTTTGTTTGCTCTAAACGTACTCCACTGACACGCACTCACACAGACGCAGAAGCTTAATGCCGTTAGACGCTTCGTATTAATAAACGTAATGACAAACTCGTCACGCGTATTTCCGGGCTACATGAGACACAGTGCGATTTCTGTACTAATGACGTTGAAACGCAGCCTCGAGTGTACTCGATGTATCACCAGCGGCAATTGCGCGCATCAACAATTCGGACGAATCGCTGGTATACATAACGGCCTCGTTCGGAGCTCGGCTGCGGGCAAATATTCCTCAATTAAACCGCGAGAATCAAACGAACTCGACACGAGAAGAAAAGCCCGATCCGAGTCGCGTCAAACGCGCGAAAGAAGCGCGAGTTTCGATGTTTTCCTCGGGGAAAAAGACGAAAGTAAAGCGTGGAAAAGCAAAAGAGACACGAGGAGTGATGGAAAAGCGTGAAAAATCGCGAAAATAACCAGCCAATCACGATGCTCAGCGGCGAAACACGTTTCTTCGCCGCTGAAAAATGCTGGCAACTTTCGGCAAAGTCCCGCTCTCGTGCGTTTTCTTTTCATCCTGCGCATACTTCTTGCTCCACCGACAAAGTATGCATGTCCGCAAACATTTTACGTACACCTATCGCTGATCTGATTTCCAAGGGTGCACTTGGCGTCTTCAGAACGGAAGGAACGCGTCTGTGCCACACGACTATTGTGTAACTTTTCTACATCGTGTAGGCATGTATGTATACACTCATCCGAGAGATGAAGCCGGAAGACGAGATAAAACTAGGATACAGAGGGAGAGAGAGAGGTATCGAGGATGCTGCAAGGATCGTGCTTGGAATTCTACTCCAAAATGCGGAGCACGCTTATCGAGCGACGTATACGTACGTAGGAGATTGAAGGGCGCGAGAGAGAGAGGGGAAAAGCTTTATCCAAGCAATTTTGTACTTTTTAACAAAAAAAACTGCTCCTTCCGGAAGGTAGGCTGTACGTTCGTTAATCGGTCCAATAAGAGCGAAAATATACAATCGATGGATATTTGAAAAATCGAAAAACAAAAATCCGAACGTCGAACAATATCATCCGGCGGTAAAATCCATTCTCGACAATGTGGGAACTATCAACCAAATTGAACGACCGTGAATGATTTCTTTTTTCTCTTTTTTTTCATACACGAGCGTGCAAAGTTCGCGCGTCCGATGCTCTCGTGGAATATAAGCTTCGCTCGTATGGAGTATATTGTATAGAATCGTTGGAATGCACGGATGAACGGCGAGAGATGTTCGTATTGCATGCATATTGCTCGTTGCGGGTGCATATCGACGTTCGCAGGCTGCCATGGCAGTTGCAGGCTCTCTCTGTCTCTCCCTCTCTCTCTCTCTGGCTCTCTTTGGTAAAATCGAAATCCCTGTCCTGTGTGGAGAACACAAACGCCGAGAGCGAATCTCGTCATACCAAATCGATGCTATACACAGTGACAGGCTCATCAGCATTGCATATCGAGAGCGATTGATCGTTCGTTGAGAGTTTTCACGGGCAATTCCGCGATGTGGCTTTTAGTCATAGTCGCGATGAATTTCGTCTCTGGGAATTGCATTGTCAATTTTATACACATCTCTGTGAAGACTACGCGTATACGCAGGAGTGTGCTCGTGTGTGGTCAATTTCCATATGCACATGTCCGTCATTTCAGTTCGACCTACATCGCTGAACGTTCGACGATCGAACGAGAGAGATGGAACGGATGCAGTGCACGTATATCAACTTTTACAATAGCCCAAAGTTCGGCAATGATCGATACCGACTGACTCGACCTTATCATCGATATTGCACTGCCAATTAGGCCGCGTACATCCTTCCCGCAATGACAATCAACGTGAGTGCTAATTAGGAAGAGTACAGAGTCGATCGGCGGACACGCCGAAACGAAACGCGTACTGCAAAAAGGTTTTTCCTCGATTTCACTCGAGATGACGATAAGATCGAGATCTCCCGATATCGCCGGTTGAGAGCATGATCTTTCTTGAAACAACCCGTACGATACGAAAGCTCGGCGAGTGCAAAGACCCTCGTCTTCCGGGATTTTTTTTCTTGTTTTTTTTCCCCCGAAAGCGTATAAAAGTATCGCCGACTTGCTGACCCGACAATCGACCGTTCTACGCCGTTTCATTGCGCGTGGAAATATATATCGCACGTATAAACTGAGATACATCCGGAACAGACTCGCGGCACTGGAAGTTGGAAAAAGTATGTACGTTACGCTCAGTGATTTTGCGAAAAGCAGAGAGTAGAACGAGAAACAAGACCAGAGGGAAAATGAAGGAAAGAGCCGAGAGACGGTGAATCTGTACCGCCGTAGGATCTGTATAACAATGTCGCACGCGCTTGGCATGCCGAATAATGCTCCAACTCTTTACGTATTCTCGACAGTGCATGAGACATTCTTCGTCGAATCAACCGCAGTGTCTACCGTCATTTTATTCTTTTTTTTTTAAAAAACACGAGAGGAATCAAGTCCCAGGCGAAAACGCATCAATTTTCGATGACCTTGCTCATTTCTCGGACGATGAAAAAAGCCAACGGAAATATCCCATATAACAGCCGCGAGATGCCATGGTAGCATCGCCGCGGTTAACGAGAAAAAGGAATTAACCCTCTTCCGCCTTTCCGCGTGTCCAGCATCCCTCCCCGGAGTCTGGACCAGTGAAATACGACAAATTTTACGTCTCGTCCGTACGAGAGCTTGCCGCCCCGCTCGTTGTCGACGACACCGTCTGTGGCGCGTATGTACCAAGAGGAAAGTTGAATTTCTCATTCGCGAGCGACGAGAGAGAGAGGAAGAAAGCCAGCAGCGAGAGCAAGGGACTTGGTCCCTTGCCAGATGATTGTGTACGTAGTTTACCCGTACGACCGAAAAGCAGGAATCTCATGAACTATTTACCGCTCCTTCTCTGTCGTTTCACTTCTCACACACGTACACAATCACCCGCACATATTCACACGAGAAAAGCTACAAAGGGTACGAAATAAAAATGTACTATTTGCCGGGAGACGGAATGGAAAATGCTTCTCCAGCATCCGAGTTTAATTCCACCTTCGCCTTCCGTTCAATCCGAATCACGCGACACTGCGCTCGTTGTTTACGGATAAGCAGCATGCGCGTCGAGATGAAAGGTAAAAGACCGTGGCCAGAAATGTCACGGTGTGATTTATTTTCACCAAAGTCTCTCAAAGTAAAAACGCGAGATGAGATCGAGAAGAGTACAAGGAGAAAACGAGGTAGCACTTGCAAATGAATGAGCAAAAATCCTGGTGTCACGCACGAATCGAGCGTATGGTTTACTCCCAACGCAAGCTTTGTGTATGCCATCGGCTGTGAATTCACGACTCCTCCGGGTCTCGTCCGTACCAGCCTCACTCGGCTCCCGATGGATTAACCCCTGTGTACTTGATTCGCTTTCACCGTAATTCTCCTTTCTTCCCTCTTGCTTCGTCTCCCGTTTCCATGTGGGATCACAATGTTTCCCACTGGCTCAGAGAGTATACGCATTGTGCCATCGCGCTGCAGGGTTATACGAGACATTGACTGCGCGAGCGCCCTCTCTCGGTCCTAGTACACCCAACAAACACGCTCGAGAGAAACGCGTCTTGTTTCTCGTACGTTCCGTTGTATACCGACGCTCGGCGCGCCGCTCCCAAAGGCACTGCAACTTACAGAGTAGCAGGTCCCCATACCGTCGCGGGGTGATCTTGTATAAATTACAATGTCCATAATTCAGTATGCAATATTTGTATGGACATTTGCTCACAGGTGCAAGTCCGCCGACGGATTTTGCGCTGTACATTTTGGGGTTAGAATCGTCGGAATTGTACGTGGGAATTGATGGTACCTTTGACGGAATTATATCAGGAAACTCGAGGATTGACCAATTCATCATTGACAGCGCGAGCGCCCTCTCTCGTCGTGTGCCTCGTACGTTCCGTTGTATACCGACGCTCGGCGCGCCGCTCCCAAAGGCACTGCAACTTACAGAGTAGTAGGTCCCCATACCGTCGCGGGGTGATCTTGTATAAATTACATGTCCATAATTCAGTATGCAATATTTGTATGGACATTTGCTCACAGGTGCAAGTCCGCCGACGGATTTTGCGCTGTACATTTTGGGGTTAGAATCGTCGGAATTGTACGTGGGAATTGATGGTACCTTTGACGGAATTATATCAGGAAACTCGAGGATTGACGAATTCATCAACGGCCGAATGTATTCCATCTAATTGTAAGCTGGGTACTTATCCATATTTGCAGAACCGCGCAACCTCGAACTGTGTAACCGGTGATGCGTCAATGCTCGGGGCATGTTAGCTCGGTGTGGATCTCAGCCATGCTCGTTGGATCTTGGCTCTATAATAGAACGGATGGCAAAGCCTGATCTCCTTCCGCTCTGGCAGTGCCAAGATCGTAGGAGAGGATTTAGAGGGGCAACGTGCGCTTGTATACACCGTATACGGGCAAGAAGCTTAGGAACCTTTCAGGAGGAGGGTGCCAGTACCGCGTCCCAGTGATCAACCCGTGGAACTTCTCAAACAGACGAGAGACAGAAGGCCGAAACGAGGCATCCTGGATTCCGGCGCGATGTTCCCCTATTAACGTCCCGGTCGGGTCTTCGCTGTCTCGCGATATACAGTCGGCTGGAGGGACGCGTATAGTTACAGCGGCTTACGCACATGAGGGCGATCGATATTTCGGCCAAGATGGAAAAGCTACATTCCCTTTAGCCCCCTTTCGTGCTCCCGTACTAGGCCGCATTGTACCACCCAAAAGCAAATCGCACAGCGCTGTCTAGTGTTGATAGTAAAAGGTAATATGCCTAGAACGAGCATTCGAGCGTGTTTAAAACAGGGGCGAGTAGGTAATAAAGCGGAATTGCGGCTAATAGCCCGGAGTAAAGAGCCCTGCGGATTTAACCGCTCGCAGAGACCCTTGGCAAACGGGCAATGTGGATGTGCGGAGATTTCATACGGCACTCGCGTGATCCATCGTTTGCGGGTCAACCTGTCGAAAAACTGTGGAATCGTTTTATCCCAACAGTGGTCGTCGTTGAATTCTCGACTAGATATGGAACGTATCCCAATGCCGACAATGCCAAGCAGTTTTTCCAAGCGGCGTCTTCAAAGTCCGCGAAATTGCCAGCTCCTCCTGCCGCCATTGCGGTATTCCACAGGTGCAAAGGTAATTCAATTAGAAAATGGACGGTATCAGAATCGTAGATTATTCCGGAACGGTAAAGCGCATTCATCTCGCCTGCGTGTCTGATTCATCGGTCCATTTATTGATCCATGCATGCGCGGCTGGTCGTCCGTCACTGGGAATCGGAATATTAATCATACTCCTATTTCTACTCGAGCGTACATCAAGCGCCTCCGTATCGCAGGGAATATTGCTCGTTTGCTCGAATCGTCCTTTGAACGTCCGGATAAGGTTTTGTCGTTTGTTTTACGATGGACAAGAATGCCAAGCGGCGGGACATCATACCCGCGCGCTGCCATCATCTCTACCGTGGCTCCCATGGCTACGTGGCTCCTCCCATCTTTTTTTCAACGTCCTCTTGGTACACTTGCTCCATAAACCGATAAGCCGACAGAGTCCTTCGCGGTCCGTGCAAACTATAACAGAGTCGATCGCACCTGCGCCTTCCTCTTGGACGTCCACCCAAATGACCGGCTCTATTGGCCTAGACTACCCTTGTGATTGCTCTAGATACACCCGGGAACCCTATTTCATCACTCTGCACTTCCTGCGCTTTCAGTGCCTCCCCCACGTCGCTACGCATGCATATGCATATCCAGCACATGCAAATTCACATCCTAGATGGGTTTTGGTACGAGAACGTGGCCATCAACTCCGGGCGCCACCGCCAGGAAACTCGCCCTCACCCCCAAATCCACCGACCGTACCACTGAAGGTACCTACGCGTGTGAATGTGTGCGCGTTTGTGCGTCAACGCCTTTCGCTGATTTTCAAATGTCCCAGCACATGGGGCGTATCGTTTTACTTCTGATCCGGGTGAGATTCGCGTGTGGTATATCGGTTTCGAGGATTTCACCAAAAACTCGACACTTTTATCCCCGAACAAATATCGAAGGGCAAAGTGTCGAGCGTTTTTGCCGGCAGACGGGCCACGCCAAAGTCAAACGCGGCTGCACGACTCCACGACACATCTCATCCCACAATGGTACATCCTCGACCTTGGCGAAATTTATTTTCCCTCCATCGCGAAATTATCCGCCACGCGGTATAACTTGGCGTCATCCGCCGAACCTTTTGAATTCGCGACGGCTCGAAAAACAGAGCGCCGGATCTGCTCATGTACCATTGATATTTCTGTTATCACAGCGTCGCGAGAGTATAAATCGCGTATGAAAATTCGCGAAAATGAAATTCCGTCGTTTTCGTTAGTCTCAGCGCATGGAAAATGTGAACGAACCCGGGGAACAATCAAGAGAGAAAGACGCAGAGCGAGAGCGAGAGTGAGATCTGGCACGACGTGACGGCGCCACCGGTGTCTGATCCACCAATGAGGGATGAAAAAAAACAACCCTTTTCACAAAATCCACCCCCAAGCCGGAACAAAGTTACGCTCCGTTACGAACGTACCACCAACATTTTCCGCTGTCTGCCACGTTTTATAATACTACGATGTAAAATGTGTACTTGTCACATTTTTTCCTAGCAAAGATCAAAAGATCTCGCCCATCTCACAAAAAGCAATGACTCTTGCAACCGGAATTAGTGTTAAAATGAAGAATCGGACGAGAGTTTTTTTCGTGAAAAGGATTTCACGATGAAAACTCTTGTTTTTATCTCAGGGGATCTGATAATGAAAGTGGGATGGAAACTCGTGGAGGATAATGCGGAGAAAAGTGAAGAAGGCTTATGGACAACTCTCAAGGTGAGTGGTGACCCTCGACGGTGTACGTTTGTATACGTTTGGATGGATTTACGGTGAATGGGGTTGAAGGGATGAATGTACAAAGTTAAATACAGCACGAGGTACGAGTTAATTGGAACCCTTAAGAGTAGCAACGTTTCACCCCTTCAATCGCTCCGTGAAAGCCACCGCAACTTTGCTACCAAGGTGGGATACACCGCCGGAGCCCGAGATCCGGAGCCCGCCGGATCTCTCGTAGATCGTACGTTCAAAGACCCTCGATAAATATCCCAGCTTGACTCTACGCATGGAAAATCAAAGGTACGCGACACAAAAGCGTGGAAGAAGAGGCGTGGAACTCCCATTCGCTGATTCACTGTCGAAAAACATATTACGAGTCATCAAAAACCATGAAAATTCGGTAAATATACCATGGAACAGTGCGGAAACAATGCGGAAAAAAAAATCACGGACCATTCGTCACCTTCGACTCGAATAAATCGGGATCGAAGACGAACTTTTATGAACTCGCCGGTACACAAGTGGAAATAAGCCAGCGGTAAAAGCCCGTATTGTTTAACCCATTAAACGAACCCCTTTGAAAATCCGGCGACCTCTTAAACGCCCCTTTGCATTGAGTTTCGAGCAGCGAAGGGCGCTCGCGTTTCGCGCGATCGTACGTGGCAACGCGATAGCGAGAAATACGACGGGGTGTGGGCACGTCGATGGATGGCTCACGGCGTTGAAAGTCGCGCAACCCGTCGCTGTGGTATTTTCCCCTTTTCATCGCATCTTGACGGTTCTTTGTTGCAAATGAAAGAGAGCAAAGAAAGGGGACGTGGACAAAGGGCTCGTTGAACGATGGACAAAGAGGCCCGAAGCCCGAAGGAGAAATATCCATGGAGAACAAGGGGTGAATAAATTCCATCGAGTATTCGATAATTCGAGATAAATTCGCGATGCATCCAACGATCCAACACCACGTTGCGAGCTACCGCTGTCCAGAATTCATTCGTAGAACACGATGGAATCCGGTATAATTACGAATCTCTATAAAAATGCGGAAAAAGTCCGCCCGCCATCTTGATTTCTCCGATCGTCGCTCTCTCCCTGCGGTCTCTGTTATTTCTCATCGATTCCAGTTTCGAGAAAACTCGTTTATCGTGCGACAAATTCAATTTCAAAGTTCCCCTCGCGCGAACGAGACTCTAGATCGTAAAACAGCGCGCCCGGGTCGTATTCTCTCAACTTTTTCCACCCTCGCGACGTAGCTCCATCCGCGCTCTCGCGCTCCTCCCCTGCTCTCGTTCATTTCATCACTGAACCGAACCGAGATGAGTCTCGAACGAAATTTGCATCTTCATTCTTTTCCGCGATATGGTGCTTGCGTTGACTCGGCGAACAATTGGTCCTACAGCTCTTTATGCATCGTGAACCAAAGATGAACGTACTCCGGAAGTCGAGGGCGTTTCCATCTCGAAACGTGCCATCAACCTCGAGCCTCGAGCAAAATCTCAACGGCGGGGTTGAAGGACAAAGTTGTTGAACGAAAGAATACAAGTGTAACTTGAAATTGGTAAACAGAGGCTGAAACTTTGACTCTGGTAGCAATCAAACCTCTGAAACTGCCATCTGACAAAACCAACCAGCAAACAAGAGCCTTTGACGAGTCAAGACCGTAACGAGAAAGACCCTCATCCGGTTGTTTTGTTCCTCGCTCTCGCTCGACAGTTTCACCTTAAGAAACACAAAAACGTCGTGTCAAAAGGATGATTAACCCTGAGGAAAGCTCGAAGGGGTTGAAAACTGTTATTCGAGTTGCCGATTATTTATTAAAAATGGCGCATACACCGCAAGAGTCTTATGTAATATTCCAAATTGGCTCGCGCGGTAATAGCTCCTTCCGAGCTACCGACTCGGAATCCCAAATGTCTTTCCGCGGATATAATTTTTAGCGCAGCATCAGGCAATGGTACAGCAATTTCTTCCCAGGCTGATGTACACACGGCGTTATCAACTTCAGCAGCGTTTATCCTCGTAGATCAGAAAGCTGCCGTCACCAGTCGACCCTCATGTGCCAGCAATTCCCCAGCAGTTCCATGGTCTAGCGAGGGAACTTGGAACTCTGGCTTCAAAGGTTGAGCAAACAAAGACGGGGAGAGTCGAGGTTGTTACGAGAGAGAGAGAGAGAGGGAACGGCGCGAGATGATCCAGAGGAGTCGCAGAGATAAGGCTATAGAGAGTTTCCGAGCCAGCACCTTCCTACCCACGAAATATCGTCAAGCGTACCCATCCGACTTCCGGTTCGTCGGTCACGAGCTGATTTATGTCGTTGGATAGATTTAAGGTGAGCTTTCCGCTACACTCTCGCGCTCCAGCTTCACCCAGCACTGGGTACTGGGTATAAAGAGGCAAAGAAACCTCCGAGTAATTTATGATTCACCGGAAGATTATTTACCGCCTCGCGAACATTGTCTTAGCCGACGGTATAGAGCTGCGGGCTTCGGAAGATGCTCGAGTGTAATCGATATGTGCAGCGACTGCGAATTTTTCAATAAACGACTCTTCTCCCGTTGCCGCAAACTTGGCTCGTGCGGCAAACTCCGACGACTACGATCTTCCGAAAACTCGACAAATTATTTTCCATGCTCCCTGAGATTGAATTCTCGGACGTCTTTACGGATGAATTCCAACGGAACTGACGGGCACATTTTGAAAAAACGCCTCTCTGAATCGTGGGTTACGCGATGGACTTTGGTCCAGCGGAGGCTGGACGAATTCTCTGGCTCGGACAGCTCGGACGGTAGGCACGATTGTACACGCGTGTCTTTACGCAATCGAGACACTCGAAGTGAGCAAGTGCGACGAGGCAGCTTCCGGTCTTGACGGATAATCGATTGACGCAAATTGGTTGCTCAACAGGGAAACACAGCCGGGGATGTCATCTTTTCCATTTCCGCCATCTTTTCCATTTTCCGCTATACACCATCGACGAGCACCAACGTCATTGAAACTTTTGTGCAAATCGGACGACAAAAAAAGCGTGTAACTCGTCGAGAAAAACCAATTTGCAAGCCTTTGAAGCTTCGAACGGGAGGATTTTTCAGACTTTTGATGAAAATACCAGACACGCTCTTATTTAACGAAGAATGCGCGGAGCTTATTCAAATAAATCTCGCGACCAAATATTTTCTCGACATCAAAGACGTTAAAGATGGCGCGCTCCCTTCAATAATCATATTCTTACTCGTCGCGAGTGGTACGGACTTTAAAGATCTACGGTTGTGAGCGCCGAGGTGACCTACATAAGATTGCTCCACAAATATAATTGCTAATACACACACAAACACTCTCACGCACATTAAGAGCAAAAGCTGCAAAGATTCGCAGCACAGCGACGAGATGATCAAAGACTTTCGTTCCTTCCAGCAACTTTTCCTCGCAACCCCATCTCCCATTTTCCACCCCCGTATAAATATATTTCTCAGTTCCTCCCCTCGATTCAAGATCGCGTATTTGCGATGGAATCTCGAGTAGCAGCGATCTCCGCGACCGTAGCGACCATCCGTGAACATGGAAATGTTCCCCCTTAAACCAACGTAATACCGTTAATACCGTATTACCGACTCGCTCGATTCGTCATTATTTTACGATTTATACTCGCGAAGGGACACGAAGATTTTGCCGCGATTACGAAAGATTAGACCACAATTGCGTGGAAGCCCCGCGGAAATCGATAATCAGCCCCGCAGAGGGCGGATAACTCGCCGAACGCATCGGCAGAGTCGAGTTACCCTTTTCTCTCTGCTGTTACGAAAATCCAGCGAGCGATCTACCTCTCTCGAACGCGAGATGGACCGCAATAACAATCCAAAAATGTATGTAATATTCCATTTTCCACTGATATTATTTCACAATAATTTCCAATTCGAATCTCATATTTATTTCGAGACGAAAAAAGGCAAACATTCAGAGAGGTAAAAGAGTGGAGAACGACGCAGCATCCGTGCGATTAAAGATACCGCAATGGTCATTCCGAGGGAAGATAGCCGAGGAAAAAGGCGAGAAAAACGTGACGAATGTTTTTCGTGCGTGTTCCATCTCGAGGATCGTTATCCCCCTCGATAAATAACGAATCAACCGACGCGCTCCACCGTCTCGATTCGAGATGATTGAAATAAGAAAATCTCGAGCTCCGGACGCGAAAGCCGGCTCATCTTTCGTACACACATCCTCCGAGTAGACGTGCACACACACACACAGGCGTAGATGAGAAGTGGAAATACAGAGCTTTCGGCTTGATTCTCGTAATTAAATTTATGCCCGAAGCAAAAGTGAGAAACGCAGATAGGGCAAGTTTGCGAGAGTGGAATCGCTCTTGCGATATACGCGCGAGTGTGTAAAACACACGAGGGAAATATGCAAATTTATGCGCGTATCACACACCGTGCAGTGAATTCCAACAAACTGGTATGTTAATGTACCACCGTACGTACACTTGGGATGTCAAAAAAAAAAATGTACTTTTTCATACATCTGTATAAATGGGGACATACGCGCGCACGTGTATGTACGGTGGTGAGATCGCGAAGGAGCAGAGGGTCCTAGGCACCAGGCGGTTCATCAGAATCCAGTTTCTTCGGTTTATGTCCCTCCTCGTCACCACCGACGACGTTTCATTACGCGCGTTTCCGCTCCAGGGCGGTTAACACGGTGAATTAAAATATCGATAAATAAATACGCGTGATACATCAATTTTACATCGTTTTTCAAGGTGTACCACACAACGCTGTAAATAATCGCGATTTTTAATTTTAATTTCGCACGTAAAATCAATTTGCGATATCAACAATCTCGACGTGCATTGCGATCTTTTTTAAAACACATATTCCGCACAAATTGGTATTTTCAATCGCGTAAAAAAAATACACCCGAATTTTCCTTCTCTGATCGAGAAAAAAAAACATGAAACTGTCCATTTTTTTCGTCACAGTTGCGGGTCTTTACAACTCTTGTTCCATTCTCGTATTTGAGGACACTCACGCGGATAACCGCGCAACATTCGCGGATCGCGAAACCCAATATTTTATTCGGAACCACTGTCCCTCCATCGAGCCAGGATTTTGTGCAGAGATACGAGTTTTTATTTGTATTTTTTTTTATTTCCCTCTCGTCGATTAGAGAGAGGAGAATAAAACGGTGCGGATTCGCGTTGTTTTTGCGGTTACAGCGAGGAGCGATAACGTTGATGCACTCTGCAGTGGACGGCTCGTTGGTACTGTTTGCATCGATGCAAAAAAAAAAGACCGCAATTTAAGATAATTTTCCGACTGTTTTTAAGATTATAACAAGAATAATACCAACAAATTATTATATAAAATCATGACATATATATAAATCATTATACATATACATAATATTTATCGCGAAATGTACGATAAACAATGACAAAGGCACCATATTTTTCTGTACCAGTACGTTCGAACGAGACTCTGCAGATTGCTCGGCAACTTTTTTTATTGCGACTGTCTCGAGACAACCGCAGGATGGGATGCTCGTAAAAAGTCTCGTGACACCGATATATACACGTGCATGGTATGTATGCATATATTTGCAGGAAGACGAGGGCAACTCCAGAGTGCCTCATTAGCCGTCAAGTAATTAGCTCGACGGTCGAACGATCCCAGCATGCCGTGGCTTAATCAAAGCGCGTTCGATATTGCGTTCGGTCGAGCAGGCTGTAAGCTCGACGACGACGTCGTTGTACGCTAAGGGACCGTTAACGACGCCACTATTGACTCTGCTGTACGTATGCACCGCCTTACAGTGCACCCCAACGAACGATACGTCTTCACGCGTACGTACATCGATATGCACACTGTTGTACGTCGAAAATCAAGCATCTACCATGTGCTCTCGATTGGTGCAACAAGTTAATCAATCGTCCATTTCTTACACGGCAATTTTTCACTCATTTGGCAATGAAATGTCTTTGATTACGTTCGAGATGTGCTTTTTTTTTGAAAATTGCAAAAAAATTGAACTCTGAGTAAATTCACATCCGGCACAAGCATCGCGATGTTTCGCGGAGGTCGAGCACGTCCGGAGGACCATGAATTTGATTGCGAATATCGCCATGAGGTGTATTTGCGCGCAGGTAAAATTTAATTATTGCCGACACGTATTCGAACCTTTGCTCTGCCTCTCGCGGCTCCTCGACGTATCGTACGAAACGTCAGGGGTATTCCTCCCTCTTCTCCCTTAACTATGGGACTATTATGCGCAGAAACACACGCGGAAGCATCCAAACTTTACCCTCTACGCCCCTTAACTTCGCGACACGATAATCAATTCCGTGTGTCGCCGACACACACGGGATTCTCACACGCTCGGGCTCCCCCGTGTTCCCCCTTAAGAATTAGCATAACGGCGTAACCCAACGTTGCTGAATTACACACTCTCTGTTATATGCGGAATATATACGTGCGTTTGCGAATCCGCGAGAGAGAAATCGTCGAAAAAGCCTCGAGCGACGTAATTCCACGTTGCTCATCGATTTTCATACGCCCTCTTCGTTTTTCCGCGATCGGTTTATGGATATGCATGCATCCCGCGAGATTTTGCATTTTAGATGCGTTAAGGGGTGTCACGCAGCGCCACTCGCGGAGAATCCCGCGAATTAACGCGGATTTTCGCAGTCTTTTTCCTCTCCTCCTGTTGTTCATTAATTATTGATGGTCCATCATCGACACGCGTGCCACCCTCGTTTACCACTCGTGTACCTCCTCTCCCTTGATGCTCAATTCTGCAGAGTTGTTTCGATCTCGCGTTCAATTTTCACACGCGACATCGAGAATCGTAGGTGGAGATCGGGCAAAGATTAGCAGATGTTTGAATATTTTTCAGTATTTTATTTTTCGCGTTCTTTAACGTTACATCCTTCGTCACTGCGTGTATTCACCCTCGGGAATACCCGATATTTTCCCACGGGGGTGGGAAACGATGATGAACCGTAATCCCCCTTTAAGTACTGCGCATTTCGAGCACTTTTTTCGGAAAGTCATTTCTTGTAAATTTTATAAAACATTTTGAAAAAATTTTCCTAAAACCAACCATGAAGCATCTTGTTGGAGCATCTCGCGAGAAGCGTTTCCTTCAAAGTAGTGGCAGATAAAAAGAACGATCGACAACTCCATCAAAATTTAACCACGCATAGAGGAAACGACTCTAAACAAGATGCTTCATGTCCGGTTTCCGGAAATTTTTGGTCTACAGCAATGTCGGGCGGGTAAACAGTCTCGCAGGCGCAGTACCACCGCTCGACGCTGGCCCGGAGAGGCTATCTTTCCGCTCCACAGCAATGTCAGGCGGGTAAACAGTCTCGCAGGCGCAGTACTACCGCTCGACGCTGGCCCGGAGAGGCTATCTTTCCGCTCTACAGCAATGTCGGGCGGGTAGCAGTCTCGCAGGCGCAGTGTTACTGCTCGACGCTGGCCCGGAGAGGGTATCTTTCCGCCCTACAGCAATGTCGGGCGGGTAAGCAGTCTCGCAGGCGCAGTACTACCGCTCGACGCTGTAGTACTCGACAGTAGTGGCAGATGAAAAGAACGATCGACAACTCTATCAAAATTTAACCACGCATAGAGGAAACAACTCTAAACAAGTTGCCCCATGTCTAGTTTTCGGAAATTTTGTTTCAGATTTTTCACAGATTCTGGTCCAGCGTTCGATCGGCGGATGAGAGGAACGATCGACAACTCCATGAAAATTTAACTACGCTCAGAGGAAGCGACCCTAAGCAAGTTGCTTCATTTCCGGTTGTCGGAAATATAGTTTCAGTTTTTCCCCTTAAGAGTAGCGGCAAACGGAAAGAACGATCGACAACTCGATCAAAATTTAACCACGCATAGAGGAAACGACTCTGAACAAGATGCTTCATTTCCGGTTGCCGGAAATTTAGTTTCAGTTTTTCCCCTTAAGGGTAGTGGCAGACGGAAAGAACGATCGACAACTCGATCAAAATTTAACCACGCATAGGGGAAACGACCCCGAACAAGATGCTTCATGTCCGGTTGTCGGTTATTTAGTTTCAGTTTTTCCCCTTAAGGGTAGCGGCAGACGGAAAGAACGATCGACAACTCGATCAAAATTTAACCACGCATAGGGGAAACGACCCCGAACAAGATGCTTCATGTCCGGTTGTCGGTTATTTAGTTTCAGTTTTTCCCCTTAAGGGTAGCGGCAGACGGAAAGAACGATCGACAACTCGATCAAAATTTAACGACGAATAGGGGAAACGACCCCGAACAAGATGCTTCATGTCCGGTTGTCGGTTATTTAGTTTCAGTTTTTCCCCTTAAGGGTAGCGGCAGACGGAAAGAACGATCGACAACTCGATCAAAATTTAACCACGCATAGGGGAAACGACCCCGAACAAGATGCTTCATGTCCGGTTTCCGGAAATTTGGTTTCAGAATTTTGTTAGCGCAGCTTCCGGTCCAGCGTGAGATCGGCGAACGAGAGGAACGATCGACAACTCCATGAAAATTAAACCACGTGCAGAGGAAGCGACTCTGAGCAATTTGCTTCTATTCCGGTTTTCGGAAATTTAGTTTTAGAATTTTGTTAGCGCAGCTTCCGGTCCAGCGTGAGATCGGCGAACGAGAGGAACGATCGACAACTCCATGAAAATTTAACCACGCGCAGAGGAAACGACTCTGAGCAATTTGCTTCATTTCCGGTTTTCGGAAATTTAGTTTCAGTTTTTTCAACACAACTTCCGGTCCAGCGTTCGATCGGCGGATGAGAAGACCGATCGACAACTCGATGAAAAATTAACCATGCGCAGAGGAAACGACTCTGAGCAAGTTGCTTCTATTCCGGTTTTCGGAAAATTAGTTTCAGAATTTTCGTGGCCCAGCTTACGGTCCAGCGTGAGATAGGCGAACGAGAGGAACGATCGACAACTCGATGAAAATTTAACCACGCACAGAGGAAGCGACTCTGAGCAATTTGCATCTATTCCGGTTTTCGGAAAATTAGTTTCAGAATTTTCGTGGCGCAGCTTCCGGTCCAGCGTGAGATAGGCGAACGAGAAGAACGATCGACAACTCGATGAAAATTTAACCACGCGCAGAGGAAGCGACTCTGAGCAATTTGCATCTATTCCGGTTTTCGGAAAATTAGTTTCAGAATTTTCGTGGCGCAGCTTCCGGTCCAGCGTGAGATAGGCGAACGAGAGGAACGATCGACAACTCCATGAAAATTAAACCACGCGCGGAGGAGGCGACTCTGAGCAATTTGCTTCATTTCCGGTTTTCGGAAATTTAGTTTCAGATTTTTCAGCACAACTTCCGGTCCAGCGTTCGATCGGCGGATGAGAGGAACGATCGACAACTCCATGAAAATCTATGAAGATTATTTATGATTTTTTAATCATTATTATTTGTACTTCATTTGTGAATCTAAAAATTTCCTGCTTTTCACCATTTGCTACTTATGCCGAATTATAATGTGTTCTGTAGGGGTCTATACTTAATTCAAGATGCAAGACGCGTGAGCGCGCGTCTCTAATCCCTAGTTCTATAAAAAACTCAAAACAATTTTCCGAAAACCGGAAATGAAGCAACTTGTTCAGAGTTGTTTCCTCTGTCCGTGGTTAAATTTTGATGGAGTTGTCGATCGTTCTTTTCATCTGCCACTACTTTGAAGGAAAACGCTTCTGGCGAGATCGGCTGATCGAAAAGTCATATCTTCAGAATTTCATTAAAAAAATGAACAAAAATTTCCGAAAACCGCCCCTCAAAGCGTCAAGGGGGAGGAGAGCACATGCGCCTTTTGCACGTACGAATGGCTCGTCGAGATTGACGAGCTTAAATGCCCGGGCGCATCTTCCCAACCCTCGCGTATTTCCACGTTTATCTCATTCGTAATTGAGCAGCATTCGCATTCGTGCGGCAATTTGCGTATCATTTTCATTCGAGAAAACGTAGGGTCGCGAGAGGACGTTTAATGCATCTTTTTTCCTTTTTCTCCTCGTCTTTATATCCCCCTCGTGATTTGAGGAAAAAGATGAACGCCGTGTGAGGAGAGAGGGGCGCTGAGAGCGAGGAAAAAAAGCAAAGTCGCCGAGATGAAAGAATTCCTCGGGGGTAAAAAGATCTTTGGATGATTCCGAGTGGAAAGGATCTCGCGAGAGTAGCAGACGAATGGACCCATTAATGATCCTCTTAATGCTATATAGACGAAGCTTTTATACGCAATTTTTTTTCCACTCGGATAAAAGAATTTCTCCGTTGCACCGAGCTCCTTCGCGGGGAGATAAAAAATTGCTCAGCCGGAAGAAAAATGACCCAATTATCGTAATAACTAAAGTTTCCATTCCATCGTTTAATCGAATCTTTATTGGTTCGTCAAATTTGTTATACATTTCGCGATTATTTTTCTACAAAATGTCGGGTGAATTTCGCAGATGCTGCTACGATTTGCAGCCGCAAAACGATTCATCTCCATTTATCGAGTCTCGTTTCATCGTGAAAAAAAAACAAAGGCTCAATCGTCGGCTCCAAAAAAAAACAAACTCGAGCGCAACGTAATAGCTCGCGCGTCAGCTGATCTCCGGCCAACTTTGCAGCTCGAACGGAATCTGTCAGTCGTTCGAGGCTCGTTAAATCTAAATTCCGACCGCAAAAAAAAAAAAATGTAAAAATGATTTTCGACGAAGCGATTCCAGAGTTATGACCCGACGTCACAACTCGGTCGATAAAAGCAGACAGGAGGACTCGAAAAATCGCCTCTTTTTCTTCCACACACGTAATTCTCGTCCATTTCTCTTCTTTTTTTTCTTTCCCAATGAAAAATGGGCGTATGCTCGAGAAACGCCGTGGACATGACACGTACCAGTTGCCTGCCTTTTTACGCCTGGCGCGGATGGAGTTTCATCACTTTTTTCGGCATAATCATCGTCGGTGTCATGTTTTTCTTCGCTTACGTGGTGAGTGCAAAGAAAAATAATCGTACCGTCGGAAAAAATACGAGAGAAGCGCTCCGAACGATCGTCATCGATAAATTCTTTTCAGAAAAAATCGTGACAAAGACGTTCGATTCCAGCGTGAAATTACCGTGAAATCATCCTCGGTTTGAGATGGCGAGAAATTGCATCGAATTATCAACGACGAAAATTCCCTCTGGGAAAGCGCGAAGAAATCGCAAATAAAATCGGTCGTTCGTCGATCGACGAATGGATGTTAACGACGAAAATAAATTTGACCAAGTTTCAAGGAAAACCTTGTTCGTGTGGCCAAAGAGAACCCGTTAATGAGAATATGCACCTGGCGTAATTTTTATTATTTTGTTTTCGATGCCGACGACTCTGTGTGGAATTTTTTTTTTTTTTTATTACGGAAATGGAACGCCCTTTCGCGAGAGACGAGCGGCGAGGGGCGTAGAGAGAGAGAAAGGGGCTAATGTTAATTAAAATAGGCACACGAGAGTCAAGATATTCAGAGACGCGCACATTCGTGCACCCTTTGGAGTCAAAAGAGAACATTTTTAGCCGGGATTATCGTGTCTCTGTGGTTCACGTATTACGAAGAATAAAAGACTGTAATTGGAGGGGAAGAATTTCGAGAGCACAGAACCGACCGTGCAATGTCCTGTTTCCGCCTGAATCTCCTTCTTTTTCTCATCGTGCGGTAACTTTGTTCTACGGGAAATTCAACGACGCGAATGTATTTATATACGCGCAGTGACGTTACACAATTTTCATATCTACGAGGAGTAACATGGAATTTAATTTACTCGTCTTTTACTCAACGGAGCGTGCTTTTCGTCGGATTTTCCAGGTAAAACAACGGGCCCTGGATGTTACGTCACGTAAAATCACCTGCTCTCAGATCGAGCCAGAGGTTCTTTGGTTTTTGACTTTTGGGTAGAATAATTTTGCCTTTTGCGAAAAAAATTACATTTGCAATGTTTTCTCTCGATATTTCGTACATTTCGATAGTTTTCTCGATGAGGTGGGAATATTTGCAACTTGGCTAACATTGGAAATTTGAGAAAAACGTCGAATCGGCCTGTGAATGTTTATTCGAAATTACGAATCGTCGGGTTATCGATCGAGTCGAGCGCCACGACGACAGACTTTGTGGTTTTGGCGCGAGAGGGAAACACTCGTGGCGCGGGTAGGTGTCAAAGAACCGATATACCATTGAACAGAAAATGACGTTACTTCCGGCTGGCGTCTGTTTATTGTATAGCCGCTAGGTGTCAGTGGTGTCGAAAGTCTGCGAAACCGACGATTTGACAGATGTTCAACGTGAAGATTGATTCGATGGACAGTCATTCGCAAAAATAATTCAAATAGATAATATATATAGATATATATCGGTGTAAAAAAGGAGATTTTCGATAAAAATCGTTTTTTGCGTTTTCCGGCCTAAATATTGAGTTTACGCGGAAAATACGCTGTTTTTGGGATCAATTTTCATTTTTAAGTAATTATTATGCCTCCAGTGTTTATTGGATAGAAAATCTCCCGCTGATCACGAATCTCATTGTTTTATTCCCGAAAACTTATTATTACAAGGAGAAAACAGGGATTTTCGATAAAAATCGTTTTTTGCGTTTTCCGGCCTAAATATTGAGTTTACGCGGAAAATACGCTGATTTTGAGATCAATTTTTCTTTTGAATTTTCAATATTCCACGAGTGGTTATCGGATGGAAAAAGTTATAGATCATATTTTTGTATGTTTGCATACAAAAATGTATTATACATTGTATAAAATTATATGATATTAGCCTATTTTGGGGGTTATATTTGTATGTTCTATGTGTATAATTTATTATTCAAGGTCAACATCTGACAAAACTTCGTTCGTTTGGGATTTCGACACTACTGCTGCCTGGCGAGTGTACAGCAAACAAATGCTAGCCGGAAGTGACGTCACTTACGGTTCAATGGTATTTCGGTTCCCTGACACCCTCCCGTGGACGCTCGGCAAGTTACCGACCGTTGGACAAGTTGAAAATGTTCATTCTTCAAGCCGATACACACGCTTTTTTTTGGTAAAGAAAACGAAATTTTCGTCTTTATCGAAATTAGATGAATCGTCGACGTTAAATCTTTGCTATTTTTTCTCCTCTTGATTATTTTGAATAATCGCTAACAATATTACAGCCAGAGTTGGCTGTAATCATTTCGGTAATTAATTTCGAATTGAAAATAAATTTGCTCTTGGCGAATTTGGTTAGGCAGAGTCTTCGAGTTTCACGAATGTTTATTTTGCCGGAGAGTAATTACCGTTTTATTCATTTCCAATTACCGTTGTCCGGAATGAAAAGCAATGGTAATCAAGAGGTCCGACGCGGTTTTTTAATTTTCTCACTCGTGAATACTGAGTCACGAGCGACTAATGGACTCCCGATGCCCGCGGATAACGAGGATCATGCAAATTATTATTTAAGTAGCATAGCCTCGCTCGTAAATTTTTCTCATTTCTCAAATTTAAATGATCGAGAACAAATTGGCCATTTCGCGTTTGACCGGCTTGAACAATTTTTTCGTAAATATTTGTGTCTGAAAATTTTCAGAGAAAACCCAATTTGAGACACGTAACGAAGGTCGACAAAAAAACTTGTTAACGCAAAAAATGTTATTGTGTTGGGTAGAAAAATCTTTTATTCCACAAACTCGAAGAGGGCCGTTGAGTTTAGCCATTTTCTGTCTGTAAAACCATAAGTATCGGAATAATAGGAATTTCCGTCTTTGTTGCAATTATTCCGTGGTCAGTAATCTGTCTTTTATCACTTTATGATCATACTAGTTCGTAAAAAATGTTTATCGTCATCGATAAGCATCTGGCTGACGCAAGAATCCTTGGCATTAATCGTTCACCCAAAATGCAACGAGGAATTATTGAATTATTGCGCGTGTTTAATCACTACAAAATTGCATCATTTTAAAATTTATCAACCTGCGCTCAAAGTTCATCCGCAAAAAGTATTGCGTTTAAAACACTGAAATGTTTCTCGGAGAAAATTATTTTGTTGTTTGTTTCATTTCTTTTTAATATTATTTAACGATATATATACAATCATGATATTCTCAATCTCAATTAGTCCACGTATGTGTTTATCGTTGAAATCGATGACAAAACTGACGCAACCACGACAAACGGAGCTGTCAGCTTTTCCTAGCGAAACAAGTGTCGTTGGACCAACCAACGATATTTCGAACGAAAAGTGGCTTGAAATTTGGCGCGCATGGGGATCGATCGCGCGGCGCGGTAATCTCGACCAATGGCGTGAGCACAGGCACGCGGCGAGCTTCGCCTCTCTCTCGCTCCCGCGCTGCTACCCGCGTGACGCGTTTATCGCCACGCTGGCAGTTCTCCCAGATGCGACTGCGTTTATTCGCGACCAGTATTCACGGAAACGTGCGCGTTGCACGTATCCTCTTCCGTATATGGAAAAAACGCAGTACCTTGCCATTGAAGAGGATAAAAAGAAGCATAAAAACCGCTGCTCGACCGGGCAAAGATATATTCGCTCGTCGAGATGTTCGCGCGTTTCTGTTCTCACGAAAAAGCCGGAGAAATTCGTGCATGGTGAAGCCGCGAGTGCTGTGACTTTAATGAGCCCCCTCTCTCGCGAACCCTGCCCCCTTCCCTCTCTCACTGACTTTCTTTCTCTTACTCCGCATATCTCATTATCCGAGTCGACAAATACGTATAGCACCTTTGCACTCAGTTCGTCGAGACTCTGGAAGTAAACCGGTCGTGTGTCGTGCTTTCGTTACCGTGCGCTTTGGGAAATGTCATTCGGTATGCTTTAGGGTGGGGAGAGGAACCGACGAGTCCCTCGATGCATACGCGACAAGTTGATAGAGGGAAAATTATCAAACCGACTGTATATTTTGTTTTCTCTCTTCTACCATCACTCGAGAGTGGGAGAAGCTACGACTGGCTCGGTTTTGGGCGTGTGTGTTTTGCGCTTCTCTCGAAAATAATTCTTCACCGTGAAACGAGCGAGACGCTCGGTTTTTTCCAGTCGCGAGTGACGTTCGCGAGTGTTTGATTCGGTTTTTTTTCTTTTTTTTCGTTTCATGGAATAACCGTACGGGAGAACCGACCAAGTGGCGGTGCTGTACGTTCGGGAGAACTTTTGTCGAGTGCTCGTGAAAATTAAAAAGGAAAACGTCTGGATATCGAAAAAATGTCGTCCATGACGACCGACATGAGCTTCATGGACCTGCTGCTCGACAGGGAGGATCCTCTACTGAAGGAAAGCCTCAAGGATGAGATGCTCGGCGAAGAACATTATCGGGACGATCCTATTGCGGTAATCTTTGCTTCTTTTTCTCTCGAATTTCGAATGCGGCTCCAATAATGCGTTTGGAAGTACATACTTTTTTTTTTAATCAATATTCGATCGTGATCGATCCGATCTCGCTGAAAGTCACGCGGGTTTTCGATTTCGCGTAGAATTTTCGATCGAGCGCTCAGATTTCTTTATCGACGAGATTTTTGTCGATAAAATGGCGAAAAATATGGTACGCTCTCGCGCGGACTACCGACTGGAAAAAACCGCCTTTCCGGTGATTGTCTCTCCTCGAATTGACACAATTGACAGTGTGTTTGTTTGTTTTATTTTGCAATTACCTCGTTATCGAGAGAGGCGATGATGTAATAATGTTTTTTTTTTCGTAAACGTCGAAAAATGTGTTTTTTTTTTTCATTTTAAATAACAGTGCTGAATAACAGTGAATCTAGCTGCGGTAATTTTTTTTTTTTCGATCATCGAGTGCGCGCGCGTCTGACGGAAGTCTCCTTATGGCGACCGAAAACGTACAGTTAAAAAAGCCGTTTGGCGCTTCTATATTTATCGTCACAGCGGGTTTGCTGCCCAGGCGAAGGGGAACGAAAAAATGGGGAATTTCGCGAAAGCTCGTATTTTTGTTTTCGTCTCGAAGCTTCAGTCGGCGATACCATCGGCTTTCATCACGCAGCTCGAGACTTTTTCCTCCCTCCCTCTCTCTCTCTCTTTCGAAATAACGCCGGTATGATTTTGCGACTTTTTCTCGCGTCTCGAACGCCGAGATTTTGCCAATTCGTTTCTTCTCCTTTTCTCGACTCACGGGAAAGTCCCTCGTTCGCGGTATTTCGTTACGCGTATCGTAACATATGGAAATGTAATACACGCGGCGGCGACCGCATGCTCGAGCGTGTCGCGAGGAGCGCGACGCCATTTTGAATCTCGCAGTCTCTCAACTGCCGGTTTGCGATAATATTTTGACAAACGAATCAAAATGATTGCGCAATTCACCAGTGTCGTTTATTCGTCACAATTTCGCCGTAAATACATCGTCTTTCATTCTTGAACACGCAAACAAATCCGTCTCTCGTGTCGTGTTATTACGGAATATGTTACACATTGTTATTGTCGTTATTATGATTATTATCATTAACGTCTCACGGCATAAAATGTTACATCTATTACGTTACATTGACATACAATTGTACATGTATCATTTATTATTATTATCTCACACACAATGATGCTAAAATTACGAAGAAACGTGTATAAAGTTATTCCTGATTTACGAAACTGCAAAAATATTTCCGAAAATATTACCCAATGTTGGTAATAAAAGTTGAATTTCGTTTGTCGCATCCCAAACTTCACGGTCGTCAAAAACAACAGTAGTAATGTCGCAAATCCGGAATCGAGAGAAACTTTAAATATTATATCATTTTTAAAGAAAATTTGAGGTTAGGAAATATCGTATTTTCGTTTATTTCCGTCCCGTACGGTTTTTGAGAAACACCTTTGCCGAGGCAACTACCTTAATTCGATGTTTTTGTCCCTTTTCATGGATACGACAGGTTTTGTTGACTCTGAAGTCAAAATTCCCCCTCGTCGATGTCCAACCTTTTTTTTCTCGATATTCCAAGGTCCTGGAATGCAGGGGAAGAAAGAGGAGAGAAAAAACCAGTTTCACGTGGATTCACCTTTTTACCTTGTGTACACACACACGCACACACTTTTTCAATTGATCTAGCCGCTAGGGGGTAACAACCCATCGATAGGACGATCTTTCACGGAATCTTAAACGGTTTTCTCACGCGTCCGTCTTTTTCTACGAATTTTCCGAAATCCAAAGTGGACGAAAGTTTTCAGTCCTTGAAGAAACTTTTTTCATACAGAAAACGATGGGAAACAAAAACTCGTGGCATTTCAATGTCGCGTAATGGCAACAACGATCGAGAATGAAGAAAAAAAAAATTTTCCTCGAAGTATTTATCGTACGTAAAATGTACAATTATCGCAATTGTCGTTATCGTGATTTTGCATTCAGGGCGAATTTCGAATTTTTCGAGAGAGACTATCGAAGCGAGAAAAATTGTCTCGTCACGCGGGCAAAGCAGGCTCATCTCAGTCCCTGACCGAAATTTCGTATCTTAGGAACGAGCTGAACAGCAGAATGCACGCGGCCAGTTGTAACCGATCGACTATATTTAGTTTTTCGTATATAATTTCAAGAAACCCGGTTATTCGGTCGGGTTTGTCCAAGTTGAACAAACACTGCTGCCATCTTTCCCATTGTTCGACGGATTACATCGATAATGCGCGTCTCAAAACGTTCCTCCTCGTCGTTGAATTATTACACGTGTTTCGTACGAACGACGATCAATGGAAAATCATTACCGACGAAAATAATCGTCTAATGCCAAAAAAACACGTCAGAGGGTGTCCCATGAGCTAAAAGCGGCCGTCGAATCGCCAAAATCGTACCTTGCTTTTGATTTTCGAAAAATTCGAGCTTTCCTCTACGGTACAACGAACGAAATTATATTTCGGTACAGAGAAAAACGACAAAATTCAGTCGTGGAACGCCCTGTACATCATAGCGCTTTAATGAGATATATATTTATCACCAAAGTGTATCAAATGCGTACGTGCTTCGTGAGATTCTCGTGTACGAGCAAACATCGATAACGCCACGAGTCGTCGAGTCTCAAAAATGTTGAAAAATCGAGAGAGAGAGAGAGAGAGAAAGAGAGAAAACACTCTGATTGCACAGCTCTGTAAATTTCCTCGACAATGTCAACGAAGAATTTACCTGTCGATCGACGATTGAAACATGTTGGAGGGAAAAAAAGATGGCATTGTTGAAGCCTTTTTTCGTTCGTAAACTGGGTCAAAGTAACGTCGATGCGCTGAGCCAGACGGGCGATAACATTTCTCACTCGAATTTTAATCATATTTTTCATCGAACCCAAGTGAAAAAGAAAATCTTTCGCTAGTGTTTTTCTCTTCGAAAATAATTCCTCGCGGGAAAATAAAGAAACTGTTTTGTTTGCTCCTTTGGTAAAACAGGCGGAGGAATGGCCGACGAACACGGACGATCTGTTCGACTCGATATTCAAGCTCGACAATCAATTCAATCTCATCGAAAACGACCTCGACGAAATGCCCTCTTCGTCCTCGGACAGCGGCCTTTCGAGCGTTTTGAGTCTGTCGTGCGAGCAACAGTTGAGCCCGCTTTTACCGATCGACGAGGATCAGCTGGAAGTTACGAGCAACTCGAACCTCAGCAGTCCGCAAAATTTCATGGAATTGGATTCGCTGGGGAGCCCCAATCAATCGATCGACGAGAGTCCGATCGACAGTCCGATAAGATCGGTCATGAGTTCGAGCGTCGGCTCACCCGCCACCGACGTCACCGAGGAAATGGATTTCGAGTCTTCCCTCGTGAGCGTCGTCGAACCGAGCCTCGCTGAGGAAACTGCGAAAACGACGGACCTCTCGGACGTCGTACAACCACAGACCGTCGAAATTGGTAAGTTTACTCTATTCGTCTCTCTCTCTCTATCCGATCTCATTTTTCGCGTACTTTTATCGCGTGTGTATCATCGACATTATTCCAATTGAAAAAGTAGCAAACTCGCGCGATGAAAGCGCAGTTCGAATCTTTAATGGGAGTGTGAAATTGAGGACAAAAACGGAGACGCGAATTACCCGGAGATACTTGGGTTTAATAAGTATGCCAATTCCGAGTCGTGCGAAGCTCGACCCGCGCGCGTCTGTGCTGCTGACGTAATCTCCGCTTCGAACAATATCGCGGCGAGTTTCATCTCCGTGCTGATTTCATCTCCGTCTTCCTTCTCGTCTGACTTTTCACTCGCGTCTGTTTTTACCGAGTTTCTCGTTGCGAATCACAATTTTTTGTTTTCACGTTTCGAACGAGTAAAAAATGTGTTTTCGTTGTTTATTTTATTTTTTATTTTTTATTTTTCTGCAGAATCCACACCGAAACAACAGACTCCGAGGACGGACGCCACGTTGAACATAAGGAATTTCGCGTGCAACGGCAAACGCAATATAAGACAACTGATCCGCGTCACACCCGTGGGTTCCGGAAATCCCAGGTCGATCCTGCTTCCGGTCAATCTCAAGGACATGAAGGAAGTCAGGACCATCAAGATCATCAACGCTGCGCAGGCGAGGAATCTCAAGGGTTTCAAGATCAATCAGGGCAGCGTCATCAGCAAAGCCATCCCCGTGAGTACATACCAAATTTACGATTTTAAACGCGCTCGAACACTTTCGTCTCAGTCCATTTTTCGTCCATTTTTTCGATCGAATTCCGCTGAAATTTCGTTAAGGTAGTTCTATCGTTTTATCGTTTTCTTAAGATTTTGTTGAAAATTTGAATACGTATTCTTTGATGTCATATATACGTGTGTAATAAATTTTGGAAGGTTTTACCACGTGGAAGTTGAGATATTTATTGGTAAAAATCACAATTTTCGGTAGTCTCTCGTAAGAGCGCGTGTTAAAAGTTGCATTTTCATCAATGAATATCTTGGCTTCTACGTGGTGAAGCCTTCTAAAACTTTGCATACATTTTTATGCAACATCAAAGAAGATTTCTTGAGTTTTCCAAAAAAATCTTAAGAACATTTTTTTCGCAATTTTTGTAATTATAGAGCAAGCACATATCACCTGGGATGACCGTGAATTTGGAGTATGCTGTTCTTTAGTCGATTTGCAACAACTTTTCTTATTTAACTGAAGCCCGCGAACCATTTTGTATGTGAGAAAAACTGCAAAACAAATTCTCGATTTGAATCTAACGATAGAACTACCTTAATACACATCTTTACGTTTTTCCGAACATTATAATTTGCGATATTAAACGACGCCGACTGAGACAAAAGAAAAAAACGTTAATGTTCGTTGTGTCGCGTGCTTGTCACAGATGAGCGTGAATATGAGCATAAAGCAGGAGGATACCGGAAGCGAGAGGAGTCATTCGGGCGACGAGAACGCGTCGGAAACAGAGTCGCCGTATCCGCGTTTGAAATTAAATTCCGAGGAGAAGCGGCTCTTGCAAAAGGAGGGCATCACCCTGCCGAGTCATTATCCGTTGACGAAGCACGAGGAGCGCGAGCTGAAGAGAATCCGGCGTAAAATTCGCAACAAGATCTCGGCGCAGGACTCGCGCAAGAGGAAAAAGGAGTACGTCGACGGCCTCGAGGATCGCGTCAAGCAATGCACCGAGGAGAACATGACGCTCCTCAAGCGCATAAAAGCGCTGCAGACGCAGAATCAGAGCCTCGCCGGGCAGCTCAAGAGACTACAGGCGCTCATACAAAAAGGCAACAAAAGCGCTCAGCCGGCCACGTGCCTCATGGTCCTCCTGCTGTCGCTCGCACTCGTCGCCGTGCCGAGCTTGCGCCCGCACTCCAACAACAACGCCAACAACGAGCTCACCCGCGAGACCGAACAGCCGGAGAAAATGCCACCCATAGGCGGTAAGTTTTCCCGCATTCTCCGATCGTTCGTGCTCTTCAATATGTTCTCGACTTTACTTCGTTCGACTTTTTCGACATTTCAATGAGAAAACAGTGATTAAATGAGAAAATTCGTATTATCGCATTTTCGGACCGAAATATTGGGTTTTCGACGAAATACCGATGTGTTTCGTAATCAGAGGGAGAAAATACATCGATATAGACTATTAGAAATCGTTTTTAAAATCCAAAATTTTTCGCCATTTTTTGCCGGATTGAGTTGGTTCACTAAAATGCTTGCCATTTTTTTTCCGTATGAGATAGATACCCAGACTTGTGCTTATTCTCTTTGCAATCGTTGAGGCTTCAAAATGCCGTTTGGTTCATCGAGATATCTCGATTTTTCGATTTTTGGCAGATTTTTCAAGTTGGACCATCGATTTTTGCCAATTTTTCCATACATACCCCTTTGCGTTTTTTTCGCCGATTTTCAACATCGATTTTGAGGGTGAAGCAATCGAGCTATCGTCATGAAACTTTCACTGTTCTCTAAGTCTACTCGAGAGCGTCTCCAAACCCCCCCAAGAAATGTATGTAGCATAATTATTGACCGAGTTATGACCACTTGAAATTTCGGTTTTTCGGGGATTTCGTAAAAGTCGCCGAAAAAGGGTCGAAATTTTTTTTTCCAAATTTTCAATTTTTTAAGTGCCTATCCGATCGGAAATTTCCCGCCGATTACAAAACCCACCGATTTTTTCCCGAAAACTCGATATTTCAATGAGAAAACTAAAAAAAACAGAGAAATTCAAGCAAAAACAAATAATACGCACGCGCTTCAGAAAGAAAACGAAATTTCGTTACGAAATTCATTATTTTTTCACCGACAAATCTTTTTCAATGCATATTCATTCCCAATAGACAACAAATTTCGTCTTTTTTTCCTGTCGTCGGGAGACATTTGCGGTTTGAAAAGAAAAAACCGGGTTGGCAAACACGTGGGACCAAACTGACCGTAGCCGTATAACTGTACTCGGAAAGCATCCTCGCTCGGTCCGCCGACTCGGGTCGCTCCGGGACATTGAACTCTCGCTCGAATTGTGAAAGGCTCGCGAGGGCGCTCCTTCCTTTGTTTTTTTTTTCTATTCTGTGATTTTTTTTTTGAATTTGCTTTCACGTTCCACGCTTCGCAGCCCTCTCTCTTTTCTCTTCCCCTTGGGCGATTATAGACCTTTTGCGATCGATTTCTAGGACCTCGCGTTATCTCGAAATACTTCTCGAAAAATTTTGAAAAAAAATTGCGGATATTATTTTTTTCCCCATTAAAAATTCCTTCGAGGAAGCCACTGGTGAGGAAAAATCGCTTGCTCGTCAAAAACCAAAAAAGCAAAACACATTTTTCACAGCGAATCAGCGATAAAAATCGATGACGAGAAAACCAGTTTTCCCCTGTGGAATTATCGTTTGGAGAAGAAAAAAAGGCTGCGACCGTGATAACGGTCTATATTATCCAAAAACTTTATAGAAAAGATAAGAATCGCGCTCCTTCGAGGCTCCTTCCGGCGCGATAACGAACACCCGCTTCACATTTTCTCCATCAGCATCTCACGCTCTCGTCTATCTCACAAAGTCGGGGCACGAAACGCAATCTTTTTCCCGATAGGAAACACCCTATCCGCTCCACGACTGGGTTATCGCCGAACAAAATTACAGCAACGGGGAGAACAATTTTTCTCCCAAAATGAAACAAAATATTTCGTCATTTGCGTCCAAATAAAACCAAGAAACCGAGTAAAATCATTTTTTTTTTTTTCAAATTAAACACTATCGCGGAACTAAAAATTCCAAAAGTCCGAAATAGTCACAGGCAAATAGGGACCGTGACGATATTCGCCTCTCGTCGCGATTTTGTAACCCGCTCGGCGTCAACGAAGGTCGATTTTCGGCGAACGTGCATTTTTTTCCACGCGTGCGGTTTCGAAATAAAATAAACGAAGGATTTCAATGTTGTCGTAATTGAAATATCTCGGAGCGAGCAGCGAAACGAGAGCACAAAGCTGCAAATCGATGAAAAGTCGCTCGACTACTTTCTACTCCGGGACGGCGTGAAATCTTTTCGAAAGGAAGAGAATTGTTCGTTTTTTTTTCACACAGGACGGTATATCCTTCCGAGCTCCTTCTCGCAGTGCGGGACTCGATCGCGACCTGAATTTTCACTCGACTAATCGCGCCAACGATCGTCGGCTCTTGTTTTTCTCTCCTCCGCGAAATAAATGGTCGAGAAAATTTTTCAAAGCGTCTCTGCGAGTTACCGAATACTTTTCGAATCCTCGACACTTTGTCGGGTCGATGGCCATTAACGTCTTCATTCGGGCCTCGTGAAATCAATATTCCACGAGCGTCCCTGGTTCACCGACCTCCGTCTGGCTGACTGAGACAATTTTTTTTTAGCGCATTCCACACCCACACCCCGTGGATTCTTCTCTTCAAAAGCATCCGCCGTTTACAAATCGACGCTATTTTTTTGTGTGAAAAACGGCTCGATTCGAAAAACAACGAATCGTCTCGCGTTCCTACATGTAAATGACCGCGATGGTATATACATACCGTTACCGGAACGGCCTTCGAACGCCGATGCACACTCTCGTCGCGTTCTAGTTTCAACACGGCCGAAGAGTTCGCCATTATCGCGTACGGCTTCGTCGAACCTTGGCGCTCCTCCGCGAAATCGCTTCGAAAAAGATCGATACTTTTGTTTCATCTCAAAAAAAAAAACGTTCTCCTTAAAAAAAAACACAAAAATACGACGAACTTTTCGAAAAACCAACGGTAACGCGGCTCGTTATCGTCCTTTTTTTCATCGTTATTAATATTGGAAAACACGATCGTTTCAGGCCGCTCGAGGAGCCTGCTTCACACTCAACAATTGGACGACGAGCTGCAACAGTACAGCGAGGAGGTTCTCCAGGAACTCGAGGGACTGTTCGATCACGATTACGTTCCCGCCGTACCCGTGCCCGTTTACAAACGCGCCCGGTACGACGAGGAGCACGCCTCGAAATTTGCATCATCCCCGTCAGAGCACATTGGCGGTACGCTAAATCAAAAGATCGATTATCCGAGTCCAAAGTTGACGAGAAAATTCTACGAGCCACCGGTGGACGACGTTTGGCCACCGCCCGAGCCGGGTGCAAAGTCGTCGGCGACCAAGGTCGTCGACAAGCTCGAGGCTCTCACCAACGAGCTCAAGATCAACATCTCCGATACCGACGGTACCAGAACGATATTGCTCAAAGTACCGCAGGAGAAGTAAAATTGATCGTTTTCAAAACGAAACGCGGTATATTTTCCCCGCGAATCCGGGGGATTCATGATTTTCCCGGTCGTCCGGACGAACTTTGCTTTTTTTTGGAACAATCCGTTTCGGCGCGTCGGCGTCGGAAGTTCAACGTCATTTGTAAATATGTGTGCGATTCGAGGGATGCGCGTTTATATACATGGAATTGAGAGAAAAAAATTCCATCGAATCACGAATACTATGTTGTACAAATTGTGTGTATTTAAGAATGGTTGAAAATAATCGTTTCTCTTTTCCTCGTTATCGTTCCTCGTCGAAGAGAAGGCCCGACTATGCTTGTTCCCGAGCGGTCGTTTTTTTTTCTGGTCTCTGCAGCAAAATTGGGAAATTTCGCTGGAAAACTGGAGAAACTTGGACGACGAACGATATCGGAAGGTGAAAAGATTCATCAGTGATAGGCATTGCTTTATGAATTACTCTTGTTATCGCGTCCTTGAAGTTTGGAGGAAAAAGGAGCAGACACAAGTTGCGGGATACCGAAGAATCTTGATCGTAAATCACAGATCGCTTCGATTGAATTTCCCGCGAAATAGCGTTTTTTTTGCACTCTCAGGATCGAGATGAGAGTAAAACTCGATGGAAAAAGAACATACGCAACTGTATGCAGCTAAATATTGTTTTTTTTTCGCACGAATCATTGATTATCGCACCCTACGTAGGAACAAGCTGTACGAGTGTCGACGAAGGACCTTTCCATCGAGATATCCAAGATTCGTTTGTTTCCTTTATTTTTAAGAAGATTGACGCGAAATTTTCAATAACAAGCGTACATAGACGTATATATATATTTTGTTGAAGCGATGAAAAAGAACGATACTGTTTGGTCTTGATGACGAATACATCACTCGAAACGTGGATAACGATATAACTTTGTTGAAGATACGATTATAGAGCTATAGAGGGTATTTTATTATCGAAAATCGATTTGGAGTTTGAAATTTGTGTTTTGCACGAGTCTGTCCGGCTCTGTCTCTACGAGAATCATCGTAATTCGAGGGTTTACGCGAACACGCCGCGTCTCCCACTGGTCAATCGCGAGCATGATTTATGAAAATCATTTTCTACATTGTAAATGTATCGTTAATGGGCGAGCAGTACTCATTATTGAATAACGCTGATAACGTTAATTAACAACACGAGGTTACGAGTTACAAGGTTTATAACGACAGTGACGAATGTTTGCACGAAAACGAGCGCGAATGTGAATTAATGCGAATCGCGGGTGAATGTTTATCGTTTCGCTGTGCAAAGCGTGAAATCGTCGAGTTTCCTACGATTTTCTCAATTAATCATCGATGTAAGGGAGAACGCGCGCCAAACTGTTGCAAATTGGATTATCGCGCGATTTTATTGGTTCTTTACACATTCCTATAATAATAATGATGATGATGATGATTATGATGAAAAAAAGGGAGTACATGAGACAATATGGTGGAATAATATTTTTGCACATAGTAGCGTTTAAGAGTTACATGTAAGCGTTGTACGAGCATGTCGTATGCATTATGTAATATGCGTGTAGGAAAATATTAGTCGAATAAATAAAAACGGATAGTGAATATATGGAAAGTGCAAACCGGTAGGTGTACTGTCAATTCTGCCTTTTTCATCTTCGAGTTGTGTCGGCCAAAGTTTCAGAGACCGTGACCATCGGAAAACGGAAATCGATTTTCACAGCGCGACGAAAGTAGGTCATGATGTTTCTCATCGTTTCCGCACCGTGGCGCTGCATTCGGTCAAACGACCGCTTCGACTGGTTATTTGAAATTCTTTACCACCTCGTTGTACAGAGAATTGATTGTAATTGACTTATTCGTTGATAAAGCTTGTGCTACAATTTTTCAGTAGTAAATTCGTGCATTTTGGAAATCGCTACAATTCCAAAATCATTATACCGTTTTGCACTTTTCCAAAACTTTGCCGCAACTCTCGTTTGACTCGAGCTTTGCAACGTATACCGCGATATCAGCTGTCGTTGATAAACACATCAATTGGCTTCCTATTATTATTATTATATTGTACACGAAATTTCGTCGTCCGATTTATCGATGTAAATAAAATTCTGATATTATTATGAATTCAGAAGCGGGTAGCGAGAATGAGAATGACAAGGTACGAACATTGCAAAATTATCAAAGGAAGCCTGTAACGTACGCTGGAAATTCCTAACCTACAAATTTTCTTTACACCGACGATGGCTTGTAAAAAAAACCATTAATTTCCTCTCTAGACGTCCGAATCGAGCGCGAGCAATGCAGACTCTACCGTTAAAACGGAAACCAAAGAGGATATCGAAGAACGTTACAACAAAGTAAGTAACGAATCGTCGATGCGGCGACGACGACGACCCCGAACGACGAAAGAAAATCATTTTTCGCCTTCGATTTTTCAGCTACGAGGATTCGCGGTAAAGTTGAAAAAAAAAGTTGCCGACTTGTCCGAGGAGGTGAAAAACTCTGAGAACGAGAGACGCAAAGTTATCGCGGAGAAGGACGAACTGCAGAATAAAATTCTGCAAATATCGGACAATGCGAAAACTTTGCAGGTTATGTTTCCATCCGATTTTCCCTTTTTCGTCCGTCGTTCCGAAATGCGAAATGAATTTCTCTCTCTTAAAATCAGAGACTCCAATCGGAGTACGACAAGGTGCAGGACGAATGGGAGAAGCAGAAAGCGGACAACAGGAAGATGTGTAAAAATCTTGAAACGGTAGTGGCGGAGAACGCTTCGCTGAAGGAATCTTTGTACGAGGAGCGAGAAAATCTGAGTCGTTGCAGGAACGAGCTCGAGCGTCGTGCGAGAGAAACGGGGAATTTGGAAAGCGCCCTGAAGAATCAGCAGAATTTGGTGAAAAAGGCGAAGGAGGAGAAAAACGCGATCACGATGATGAAGCAACAGAGGGAAAAGGAGTGCGAGGAAATGACGAGCAAGCTGAGAGCGGAAATTGAGTCGCACGACGCCACGAGATGCCAACTGGAAGCGGCGAACAAAGAACGCACGACCAACAGCGTGCTGTCCCTCGAAGTCGACAATTACGAGGTAACTTTGTAAGAATCAAGTTTCAAAACGAAATTTCGGTCCACAAACTCGATGATTCTCATGTCAACGTTCTTACCTCAGAGAAGCGTCGAGGATCTGAAATCAAAGCTGAACGAGGAGGCTGCGAAGCGCGCGGATTTGGAAAAAACGTCGCGGGACGATCGCGAAACGATAGCGCGACTGCAGAACGAGGCGAAGGAGTTGCACGAAAATTGCCTGGCAAAAACGAGTCAAATGGCGGTTCTGAGCGAGAGGAACGAGGGCCTAAAGGCCGAACTCTGCGAGAAACGCCACGAGATCGTTCGATCGACGAGCGAAATTGAAATTCTGACGGCGAGTCTGGGCGAGGCGAGGGCCGAAAACGCGAGAGTAACGAAGGATCTGCAGAGATTCGAGGCGGAAAAGCTCGCAGCCGCCGAAGCCGCCGAGGCTCGCGATAAGAGTCACGCGGAACGTACGAAGATGTTGGAAGCCGAGTTGGCGAGGTTGAACGGTCTTTTGTCATCGGCGAATCAAGAGTTGGATGCTGTGCGAAACGAGTACGCGGGATACAAGCTGCGAGCTCAGAGTGTTCTCAGAAACAAACAGAGTCAGGGCAAGGAATCGGGCACGAGTGGAAAAAGCATCGCCGAGATCGAGGAAGAGTCGCAGCTCGCGAGGAACCACGCGGCGCAGCTTCGAGAGAAACTCGAGAGTTGCAGGTTTGTCTGTTTTTTCACGAAGCCTCGTTGATCGGCACACAACGAGCGTCGCGAAAAAGTCAGCGTAACGAATCGTTTCAGAGATAACACAAATACACTCAACAAAGAGCTGAACATGGCCAAGGAGGACAAAGATCGCGCGCTGGAACATTCCAAAGAGCTCGGCCAACGGCTCTCGACGCTCGGACAGGATTACACGGCTCTGAGAGATCAGTACAGAACGCAAACGTCCCTAATGGAGAAACAACGATCCGAGCTCTCGGCAAAAATCGACAACATGGAGAAACTTCACAAGGTTCATCATCGAATTAACTCGAAAAACGATTTTACATCAGAGTTTCAACGTTTTCTACAGTTTTTTTCCTCTCGGTAGAACGAGAAGATCGAGATGGAAGCGAGACATCGCAGGGAAACGAATCGCCTGGAATCGGAGCTTCAGAAGATGGCCGCGAGCGCTGTTGAAAATTCGCCGCAGTTGACGAATCATCCGAGCGAGAAACATCACGAGGTCAGGTCGGAGCACGACAGTCACTCGAGGAGTACCGAGATTCTCCTTCAAGAGAGGGAAGACGGAGAGGTATCGAAAAACAACGTTTTTTCTTCCGTTTGGTCGTTTTCGAAAAATTGGCCGAAAAAGTCAACAAACGTGACTCGTTTCTCAGGGTTCCGAGAGCGTCGACTCTTATCCCATGGGTATAACGAATCAAGAAGCGAGCCACCGACATTCCCTCGTGCCGCTCGACGAACTGTTGAATTCGTCGGACGACTGCCCGAAAACTCGTCCGGCGAATGCACTGCCGCGCAAAGTCGACCGCCACGAGCTCGAAGTTTGCGAGCGTCGGGTGAAGCATCTGACGATATTACTGGCCGACACGGAGCGCGACGTCGCTAAACTCACTCAACTCAATCAACTGCTGAAGGAGGACATACGAAGACAACAGCGGAGCGTCGAGCGCGAAAACATCGCCAACAACTTTGAATACATGAAAAACGTCATACTGAAGGTTCACGCTTCATCAAAGTCCTCTGTATTTTGCCACATTGTCCCTCGATGTTTTATCATTTGTTGAATAAGATTTTTTCAGACATTTATTCTTATATATATTTCATATTTCTATATCTTTTTTACATCTGAATGTCTGAATTTTGTTTTGTCGAAGGAAGAGGAATTATTTTGTCATTTTGCCCGAGATGAAAGATTCGACGAAACGAAGGAAAACACATTTGCTTCTCATTTTGCAGTTTGTAACGTTGAAAAACGGCGACGAACGCAGCCGACTGATTCCGGTATTGAATACCATACTGAAACTCAGCCCCGAGGAGACTTTACAGCTGAATCACATAGCCGGAGGTAAAATTGACGGAGATTTCCAAATTTTTTTGCAAAATGCTAATGGATATTGTTTTTTCCAGTCGGACGAGGCTGGTTGCCGGCGATTCCTATACCAGGATGGCACAATGCTTGAGGAGTACTTAATTTCGAGTACACCGTGTGTTTAATTACGAGTAAATTTCGGTAAGATGTCGGTCGAATTTTATTCATTGTTATTATTGTGATTGAAAAAGTATGCTCCGTAAAAAATGCCGAAATTTGAATTCCGGATGTAATTTTTGTTCAGGAAAGTGCGCATTGGCCATCCCGGAGCGCGTCAAAGTTCAATAAAACAACGGCGATACGCGAAAAATAAAACTCTAACGCGCGAGTCTACCGTCAGATGTCGCGACGCGAGAATCTCCCCGCCCTCTTTGTTTGATAACGCGGTAGTGCCTCAAACGAAGGGGGATCGGAGTACGTAGCGCGAGTTTTGCAACAGCTTAATTATCCTTAATCGTCTTTTATAAATGAACGTTTTTCCTACTTCCGGTGTTCAGAGAAGCTATACACGTGACATCCTTCACGGATTCGATGGTAGGGCGTTCTTCGCTGATAAGGAAATATCACATTGAATGTACATAATAAACAAAGTATTTTTTTTCTGGAACAATTTCAGAAGAATAGAAGCGTCGAGCAATCGATCGAAGGTCATCAAAGGCCCGACAATGTTCCATAAATCATATTTTATTGTTATCCTTGTAATTCGAACTTGTCCATTTTTATCTCTTTTCCAATTTTCCGCCATTTTTTTTCATCCGAAAAGCATCCAACCCCGTCGATGTGTCACGATATAGTGCGCATGCGCCGATGTCTCGATCGACGAGTGCGTACATGTACATAACCTTATTTCATTGGAAAATTCGTAAAACTCCACAAGCTTTTCCTTTATCGAACGTGCCGAAACGATAAAATGTCGAAAACGCGTCGACGCATGTTACGCCAATAAAGACGAACACAGAGTCATATATTCTCGTAAAATTCGCTTGCAAGACCACGTGGTGTTCGCCGGGTGCGTTGTAGTTCGATCTCTTTTCCTCTCTCGTGTGAATAAAACATGCCGATACTGAATTAATTCGAAAAATTGAAGGATTCAAAGAAATTCCCCTAGACATAATTTTGTTACAGAGATATCGTTCGTGAAATTCTTTCTCGTCGTTTCAAATCGTCGTTTTCGTTTGCATGACCTTGCAGAAAAAATCTCCGAAACAGGGCGTCAATTTTCTACAAAATTTTCCACAGAAGTCGCATTATTTCTGCAAAACTGTATCAAAATGGACTTTGCGAGATGCCGTGATGTTTTTTTCGCGATGAAAACTAATTTTATTCGTGAAACGCCGGTACGGTAGAACAGAAAAATATTGAATTTGATCCAACAATTGAATTTATAGTTCTCATCCGATCCGCACACGGGACAGAGCGTGTATTTCCCCCCCAGCGAGATGTATCTCGTCGTTCTTTCTCCGTGATTTTATTTGCCAATGTACCGCATACGCGATCCCGAGCAGTGACGAACGAACATTTGCCGCTACTAGATCGCACGTCGATGAGCACAGAAACTCGCCGGACCAGTGAATAATTTATTTCGTTACTCAACGAGCAAAAAGTATCTCGAAAATGAGGGAAATCGTGCACCTTCAGGTTGGCCAGTGCGGCAATCAAATTGGGTCAAAGGTCAGTCGACAATTTATTCATTTTTTCGAGTTCGAGATTCGAGAAGGCAGAAGCGTGACAAAGGCTCGGAACGCCGTTACAAAAAAAAACGTTGCACAGAAATACTGGCCCTCCACCGAGATATTAAGCTTGAAAAAAAAAAAAAAAAAAAAATTGCGGCGTATTCTCGTCTTATTTTTAACGTCATGGATATTGTTGTTATGTTGCTCGTGGAAGAAGAAAAATTGCGCAAAGGTTCGCTCAATGTTCGAAACTTTGGGCGACCACAGCGATGGTGTTTTTCTCTCCCCGCCTCGTCCGTCTTGCACGCGCTCTCGCGGCGAAAAGGCCAACTTGTTCTTTCTCTCTCTCTCTCTCTGTCTCTTCACCGCCATTCGATTTTTTGCTTGCAATTGACAATGCGTGCGTATCAACGCCATTTCTTTTTTTTTTTCATGTTAAATTTACCGCGTATACGTGTATGTTTGTTGATAAATACATTTGTTTCGGTCGAGAAAAATCGTAACGGCGCGAAAGAGTCTCGCGGACTCGATTCAGCGGCTTCCGAAATTTGCCAAAGTAGAACATTTCCCACACGTGGTTCTCCTTGACGGACGACCGAGAGAAGACGCCAATTTTCGAAATCATTGAAAAAAAAAATGACCGGCGAATAAAGAGGCTGTACAAGTCCAATGTGACCGCAATGCGGATGTGTGGGCGGAACTCGTAGTTTCACAAACGCATTTTCGATTTTAATTACGCGGAGAAATAACGAAGATTGAACGAACGAAAAGAAATACGGTTTTTCAATAAATATATTTCCGCAATCGTGCGACGAAACATTCAATGAAATCGATGAATTTTTGTCTTTCGCGTTTCTTCGTGCGATACGTAGTTGAGGTTTTTTTTATCATCCGTGAGAAGAAAAAGTCGTTAAACCGGAAGAAAGTCGGTAAAACAGGTTTTACACGTTTGTAAACTCGATGTGAAAGCGATTCCCGCACCCTCTCCTGTCCTTTTCCAATATTCCTCTTTGCGCATAACATGGCTTCCTTGCAAATGCGTTCTATTGATAAGTGTTCAAAACACAATATCTCAAATTATACATGCATATATATATATAAAACAACCAAAAATTGTTCAGTCGGTAAGAGACATTCCGGCATTTTTTTAATTCTTTTTTTTGGCAATGTCAAAGGTGCCGGTGGATCAGTCAATTAGTCGCAATTGCCAATTAGTTTCAATCAAATCTGCATCAGAACGGCAAGTGAACCGAATTACAAAGCGAGAGTGAGAGACGAAAAACCGTATAAAACAACAACAACAATGATCATAATATATTTATGCGATTATAATGTTACACCGAGCAATAGCAACTATTATTGTTATTATTACCACTGTTATTGTTATCATGACGCTCGATTGGGCTCTTGCTGAAAAAAAGTTTTCGCGACGAAATGACGTCACATCCCTGATTCAAGAGAATCAAGAGGTGACTGGTGTACCAGTCTCCTCCCCCCTCCCCCCCTCTGCGTCTTGGTGCGTCTACAGAAAAAATGTCCTTAATAGGAAATTGTTGACGAATCGACCGCACCGACGATATTTCGCCTCGAACAATTTTGCGTTCTCGCACGGTAAATCAAAGTCGACGTTAATCCGCCCCTTTTCTTTTGCCTCTTTCACAAAAAAAAAAACAAAAACTTTGTGAATTCGTCAGAGATGGAATGAAATCTTGCAGTTTTTAAGGTTAACTTCATCGAATTTCAATTTGTACATGTCCTTCTAATGGAAAATCTCGTCGCGGCTCGTGTACGAAGAAAAAATAGTCAGCAAGGCGACGCGACCGTTTCGTCTCTTAAATATCGTGGGATAGCGGTAATCATAATGGACTCGAGTCGAAAGTTGCTGAAGAAAATTGGCTCTCTCGCACCTACTGCCAAAAATTAGAAGGTCCGGATAGTTCGCTTTAAATAAACACGCTACACGCGACGACACGAGACGCTCGTTACTGGGGGAGGGGGGGACGTATTAATACAAGAGCACCAACCACACGGATGAACGACCCCCGCGAGATCCGAGCGAGAACGGAACGAAACTTTGCAAAGTTTCACCGTCTTTGGAATTTTTCGAGCGCCATTGAAATGAAAACACTGTAAATTTCGCTACTCCACCTTGTCAATCCTCCCGCTCCTCCTCCACGGGCTTTCTACGATAATGCTTTATCTGCGTATAAGAGTAAAACGTCGGCGCTAATATCACGAAGAACATGGTCGCCATCATCGTCATTTTTTTCTGCAAATAAAACACGAAGCAACGATGATTTCCTTGCGAATTTGTCTCTGTCGTGATTTCATCATTTTTCTAAAGCATCGCAGGTTCTACGGATCGGTACGCTTGAAAAAATGTCAAATCTCGAGGTCAACTTTGTCGAGGAAATTTCTCGATACCGAAAAAGCGATAAAATGTCATTCGCGACAATTTCATAATTCCATAATCCATAATCCAAAGGTGCGTGAAACGTATACCTTAAATCCCATTGGATTCATAGGCCGCGAACTAATCGTGTCAAACTGAGAGGATCTCCAAGTTTGTCTATAAATCCGGCTTGACTGGTTTGCCAATAAATTGTCACTGATCCTTCTCAACATGTTAAGATGGAGAATTTAACGCGACTCGAAAAAAAGGCAAAATAACGATTCTCTTTCGTTCGTCCTCGGTCTGTTTTCGCTTCAACGAAAACTATTTGCTCGATATCCGCGTGGCGAAACGTTTTTCGGGACTTTTGTTTATACACACGCACACACACATATATGTAAACAAATGTTCAATCGACGTTTCAGTTTTGGGAAATAATATCAGACGAGCATGGCATCGATCCCACTGGTAACTACGTGGGTACGAATGATCTTCAGCTGAAGCGTATCGATGTTTATTACAACGAAGCCAGCCGTGAGTTTCGACGTTGCTTTTGTTTCTCCTTTTTCCATCCTCCTTCTTTTTTACCTCGTTTCTCGCGACAACATGCAAACCCGTCCTTGTTTTTTCATCTTTCAGGACACAGGTATGTTCCACGAGCGATTCTCGTGGATCTCGAGCCGGGAACGATGGACTCGATCCGGAGCGGACCCATCGGGCAACTCTTCAGACCCGACAATTTTGTTTTCGGGCAAAGCGGAGCAGGTTGGACAAATTTTCTTTTTTTTTTCTCTCAAATTCAATTTGTATTCTTGAAATTCATGAAAACAAAATATATACAAACGGAAAATCCGAGATTATCGACGTTGGGGATGAAACGAACGACCGTCGCGTTGCAGGCAACAACTGGGCCAAGGGTCATTACACGGAAGGTGCCGAGCTCGTCGACTCGGTTCTCGAAGTCGTGAGAAAGGAATCCGAGGGTTGCGATTGCCTCCAGGGCTTTCAATTGACGCACTCGCTCGGCGGTGGTACGGGATCGGGTATGGGTACTTTGCTCATTTCCAAAGTACGAGAAGAATATCCCGATCGCATCATGAATTCTTTCAGTGTATTTCCCTCACCGAAGGTTGGCAATTTTTGCTCATTAATTCTTTCATTTCTTCTCGTTGGACCGTCGTCGAGTGTTACACGCGTGAAATTCGTGTCCTCCAGGTGTCCGACACGGTCGTCGAGCCTTACAACGCTACATTGTCGGTGCACCAACTCGTTGAAAACACGGATGAGACATTCTGCATCGACAACGAGGCGCTCTACGACATATGCTTCAGAACCCTCAAGCTGACCTCGCCGACGTACGGAGATTTGAATCACCTCGTCTCCGTAAGCGCCAAACACGTATTTCCACCGGTGGCAAAGCGAAATTTCATGAAATTTCGGAAAATCGGGACGAAAATTCACGAGCGAGTTTTCTTTTTCCCTTTTTTCACAGCTCACCATGTCCGGCGTGACAACGTGTTTGAGATTCCCCGGACAGCTGAACGCTGATCTGCGAAAACTCGCCGTGAACATGGTGCCCTTCCCGCGTCTCCACTTCTTCATGCCCGGTTTCGCTCCTCTCACCGCGAGAGCCAATCAACAGTACCGTTTGCTCTCGGTGCCGGAGCTCACGCAGCAGGCAAGTTTTTTCTCCGATAGATTCGATGAATTTTCGAAAAAAAGAAAAACAAATACAATAAAAACAACACAACGATACCGATGAGACTGTAAAAATTGGCGAAATTGGCAAAATTCCAGATGTTCGACGCGAAGAATATGATGACCGCTTGCGATCCGAGGCACGGGCGTTATTTGACGGTCGCGGCGATATTCCGCGGTCAAATGTCGATGAAGGAGGTCGACGAGCAAATGTTGTCGATACAGAACAAAAATTCGAGCAACTTCGTCGAGTGGATACCGAACAACGTGAAAGTCGCGGTCTGCGACATCGCCCCGAGGGGTCTCAGCATGTCGGCTACCTTCATCGGCAATTCCACCGCCATACAGGAGATATTCAAACGCATAAGCGAACAATTCACGGTGATGTTCAGGAGAAAGGCTTTTCTCCATTGGTACACGGGCGAGGGTATGGACGAAATGGAATTTACCGAGGCTGAGAGCAACATGAACGACTTGGTCTCGGAGTACCAGCAGTATCAGGTGAGAGGAGCATTGAAAAATACAAAAATTAGATACTTTCGGCAGGAAATGTTTTTACAAAGCGTCCTCTTTTTCGTTAATCATTATCGCAGGAAGCAACAGCCGAGGACGAGGAAGTTTTCGATGACGAGAATGGCTTGGAGGAGGAAGTCGCCGAGTAACGAGGCGGTTGTCGCTCGAAAGCGGACTTGCCGCTATATTATTTTTCTGTCAACGTTGATTCTTTCCAATCTCAAGAATCTCTCGACATTACGCTGAATTCAAGAAATGTCAATCGCTAGGCGAAACTCGAGGAAAGTTTAAATGCTCGCGACGACCGCAAAGGACAAGGGAAAGATGAACGGATGGTTTTTCTTAGCTATTGATCAAGACTGTGGAAATTACGCTACCCACTTGTATTATAAACAAGATACGTATAATTTGAGATGAATCGTCGTTTGACGATTATAAAAATTCCTCTTATCATTGTACAAGAAATTATTTCAACGACGACGGGGACAGATCACGCACCACAGCCTTCTCCCTCTCTCTCTCCTTTATAGATCACAAAAGATCGCAGATTTTGATGTCTCGACGCACAGAATTACTGAAGCCCTCCTTGTACTTGTACCAAACACCGTGATTCGTCAGAATCCGCCGGAAACGATGCAGCAACTTTGCCCCCCTCGGCGACGTTCCCGGAGACTTTTGTTTCGCCGAACTCTTGGTCGGAGCAAAGTTCTCGAAAAAGCTGCGATATTTCTATCAAAGGATTTTGCATTACTTAAAAACAAGATACGTATAATTTGAGATGAATCGTCGTTTGACGATTATTAAAATTCCTCTTATCATTGTACAAGAAATTATTTCAACGACGACTCGGACAGATCACGCACCACAGCCTTCTCTCCCTCTCTCTCCTTTACAGATCACAAAAGATCGCAGATTTTGATGTCGCGACGCACAGAATTACTGAAGCCCTCCTTGTACTTGTACCAAACACCGTGATTCGTCAGAATCCGCCGGAAACGATGCAGCAACTTTGCCCCCCTCGGCGACGTTCCCGGAGACTTTTGTTTCGCCGAACTCTTGGTCGGAGCAAAGTTCTCGAAAAAGTTGCGATATTTCTATCAAAGGATTTTGCATTGATTAAAAACAAGATACGTATAATTTGAGATGAATCGTCGTTTGACGATTATAAAAATTCCTCTTATCATTGTACAAGAAATTATTTCAACGACGACTCGGACAGATCACGCACCACAGCCTTCTCTCCCTCTCTCTCCTTTACAGATCACAAAAGATCGCAGATTTTGATGTCGCGACGCACAGAATTACTGAAGCCCTCCTTGTACTTGTACCAAACACCGTGATTCGTCAGAATCCGCCGGAAACGATGCAGCAACTTTGCCCCCCTCGGCGACGTTCCCGGAGACTTTTGTTTCGCCGAACTCTTGGTCGGAGCAAAGTTCTCGAAAAAGTTGCGATATTTCTGTCGAAGGATTTTGCGTTAATCAACTATTTTTTTCCTCTCGCGAATACTTTGATTCTTCAACGAGGAATTCATCCGTAACTCACAGTTTCCGGTGCCTGCACCGGCAGCACGGCTTTCAGATCTCGCAGATGGTTCGGCACGGTCGTCTCGACGATGGCGTTTTCCTTCTGTTCTTCTTTTTTTGGAATCCCTTCCGCCTGGGTGGCTGCCTGGGTCTGAGAAGAAAACCTACTCGCAGCGGCTCTCCTGACGCGCTCCGTCTCCAATTCCTGCACGACTATTTGTTTAACAGCGTAAGGCATCGATCGGCGCACTTTGCAGTCGGGGAAAATACCGATTTCGAACAAATTTCTGACAAAGAAGAAGCACGATTAAAACAAAAGGCGAGTACCGTCGTCGGAAAATTATCCATCAATTTTCATTCAACTGTGAAAATCATTGCCGAATTTATCGAAATATTGACAAAAATCGTGCAGAAACAGACTCACGGATCCAAGATATAGTCGAAGCTCCGGTCGTCGCTTTTAGTTTGCACAAAGGACAAGCCAAGATCGAGCAAAACGTTGACGAGGCGGGCGAGGTCGGCCCGCTCGTTCGGAGAGTAAAGATGACCGGAAACCGAGCGAAGTTTCGGTGTGAGTAACTCGGGCAAAAAGGGCGTCATGTCCACCGCCAGGGTCTCGATGTCTTTGTTGTAAGTTTGCTTGGTGAGCCTCAGCATGGAAATATTCTTGCTCAATTTTTGATTCGCCTGCCAACGACGGGATAAAAGTAGCGTTTTATTTTTGCAACTGCGAAAAAACGTTCCAGAGGCTCTCGCTCACGCTCACCTCACCCGGTGCGTACGGATAGGAGAGCTTCAAAAATTGTGTGCTGGCGAATCCAAAATGCCACGCGACAAAAGCGTAATTCGCGTAAGGCATCACGCGCCAATCCTGTCTCGTCGCAACGGCCGTTGTGATTCTGTCGTAAAGCTGATACCACTTTAGGGTTTTTGATATCGCGTCCATTTTCGGCGGACACGATTCCGGATAATTGTGAAACACACCCTGTGCCAGGCGTTCCGATTCGCCTGTTGCGGATGACGAGAAATTTCAGCATTTTTCAATGATATTCCATAACCACGTATATTTTTCGAAATTTTAATGTCCGCGAACGATTTTCTGGAATCTGAATTTTCTCCATTTTTTACGTTGGTTTTTTCGTCACGATAGTCGTAATTGTAAGAAGAAAAATGATTTATTTTCCACTCTCTGCTCACCACTGTGAACCGCTCTTAGGACGATTTCGACCCTTTCCCTCATGGGCACCAGTCCACCTCTCGCCATTGGCACTTGCAAAATGTCCTTCCAGCAGTCGAAAAGTTCCCTTTTGGTGTCTTTCAGACCGAGATTAAAATTACTACCGTCGCAAGCCTGGCCCATGTACTGGAGGGCGCAGAGACAGGATCTCACGTCGCATCCCGAACGCTCCGCCAATTGGAGCAGCGCTCCTTGGTCGGTTTTCAAACGTTCCTGTTGCGCGATCGCCGCTAATCGATCGGCGAGCCGAACGGCGTTCACTTTTGGCACCGGTATTATAAAAGCTATGCTTCGCAATGGGCTGATGAAAAAAAAAAAAATCGTTCTCAATTCCAATTCGAAATACCCTCGTCTGATTTGCGATAATTCTGCAATCGATATTGAATCATCGAAAAACTCCATTTTTCCAAAATTTTTCGAGAGATTATTAATGAAGCTTGCCTACGGTGTATGATTCAGAGATAAAAAAGGTAGAAAAAAGCGTAACTACCGCAAAGAAGGAGCGTAGGCCTCGTTGCAAATGCAAATCACGGGTCTTTTGCAGCCGTCGCTGCTTTTCCCCGCGTCTTTGCTTTTCTTTCCCTTGGGCAAAAGTTTGCCCTGAACGTATTTGATCAAAAGACCGATCGAAGCCGCCGAGGCACCGTCGATTTCGTCGAGAATCAGGCAGTTTGGTTTTGGATCGTTTCCCATGAGCGAGCGCATTTCCGTCGCTGCCAAAAGTGCCTCCCTGAACGCTTCCGGTCCGCGATCGTCACTCGCGTTTATCTCAACGACGTTGTAGCCCGCGTGTTTGGCGACCAAGTGGGCCAATGTGGTTTTTCCGAGTCCCGGAGGTCCGCTCAACAGGGCTATCCTCTGCACGGGAAAACCGCGCGAGTCCACACCCTCGTCTTCGATCTTGCGACCGAATTTCCTGAAACCAAAGCTCTCCGTGGCCGCGGGCTTCTTTCGCTTCACGACCTCTCTGTTGAACACTACTTTGTCCCAGAGTTTCAGCCAACGCAGACACGCTCGATTGACGCTCTCGTCCGTCAACAGTTCCATGTACGTCCGCGGACGATATTTCTCGACCCACAATCGATCGTCCAATTTCTTCGGATTTATCACGGGTTCGGGCATATTGGCGCGTTCACTTTTTTTCGATATCTGCAAATTACGCGGACTTTCGTACTTTGCGCGATTCATAGATCTTTTATCTCTCGAGTTTCCACTCACAATCTGTTCGGCCTCGTTTTTCAGCTGAGAAAAGGGTACTCCGAAGAGAGTGGATGCCCTGCAGACGTCCACCGGTGCGTTGTTCCTTCTCTCGCGAACCCTCACGTAAACGCGCTGAAAATCAGAGGGTCTGGTGAAGACAACGAAATTCCAGGACGGTATCGACGTTGACATGAAACCCTTCCGAGACCTATGGGGTACACGAAGCACATTGAAACATTTGAAATTGAACATTTTCAATGTTACATCAACTTTGTATCAAAAATGTACCTGGAGGTGGAATCTTTGCCGAAATGTTTGGAAACGTTCTCCGTTAGCTTGTTTTTTTTTCTCTCTTTGAGAATCAACTCTATTACAGCGTCTGGTTCGTTCCAGCGTGGTTTCTTGTCTCTCCCGTCAGGAACGGAGGCTGCGACGAATACGACAGAGGCGATTGAAAAATTGTTCGTTTCTGTATGGCTTGAAGTACGTTTTTAGCAAATTCCTCTGCAGATACTACGATTTTTTTTTCACGCACCAAAATTTTCGTCCTCAAAGATATCCTGATAATCCTCCAAGAGTTCCTCGTACGTTCTTTTTTTCGTCGATCGCGAAGGATCGTCGATTCGAACGGAGCTTGGCGCGTCATTGAGGTTCGATAATGGACCATTGTTTGCAACTTCTTTGGTTCGTTGCGACGTCTCTGCGCTCGTAAAATCGTTCAAAGTTGACTTTTGTTGAGGGAGAAAAGCAATCGCGTGAAAAGAGCCAAGATAAGTGTGTACCTTGGGATTTTTTTGGGTTTTCGATCAACTCGAACTCCTCGTCGGAATCGGGAAATTCGTCCATCACTCGCAAGTATTTACTTGTTGAAAATTGCAGAAACAATCAATGAAAGTCTATAAACATAACCTATACAATATGACAGATCGATAGAAACACTCTTGCACAGCACTTGATCGACAACTACGATATTACGTAAATATTCTTCAAACAATTAGCTTTGCTCCGAATCGCAAATTTACCACTGCATCTGATGTTTATTGCATTTTACAATAAACTTTAGTTGCAAAACTATATGTTGTATTGGTCGCTACTGTCGCACGGTCTTCGAATGGTTCGAATGAACACATTTGGCGGGAAATCTATGGCGCTGCGATCGGCGTGTGAGAAACGTGTATTAAAATTGTTTTCTATATACATATGTATTATTTTGTAACACAAGCTTTTGCGTTACACGAAGCACGAAGAAGTACTTTAGTCTGCTTTAGTCTACTTTAGCTTCTTCGGAATGTTTAGTGAGCCAGTGTCAGCAGTGTCCATGCATATATACAAGAGATAAACGAGTCCTACGAGCATACGATCCCGTACGATCGTAAAATGCAGATGTGCCGGTTTTTGTAGCGATAAAACAGAGATATGATACATTGATTTCAGACCGAGATATAAAAGATCGAAGAGTCCACTCTTCGGACATCAAATTTATTTTTCTTTGAGCAGGACTCGACGTAAAAATGAGCAAAGTGGAGGAGAATCTATTGTGCGATCCCGAATTATTGTCGGAGGCAAACCTGCGTGAAATTTTACACAATGTACGTAAAGCTAGGTTATGTTTACAAATAAACATTATTTTCAATTCAACGATTCGTTGCCTCAGCATTTGAAAATTCGTTTGTCACAACAGAGTTGCATCGACGTGCCGACATTCAAAAGTTTAAACAAGGCCGAATTGATCGAAATATACAAGAGAATAGCAGTGCCGTTGCCTCAACGCAAGTACAATGTCTCGCGTAGTCTGGGCAAACAATTGAACGACCTTAGAGTAAAGAGAGGGATCGAGATCGCGAGTTGCACGAAAAATACACATTTTTCGTAAGTTGTCATTATTTTTTTGAATCTTCAATATTCAAATTTTGGCAAAAATCTATCGCAGACACGATTCTAATCGAAATTCAATTTTTACAGTTCGACCGCCGAATCCGTCTCGAAAACCGACTGCGAAACGAAAAACGCGCCAAAGGCTTCCACGGCCGAGGCGCACGTCGTTTCTAAAAAGATGCGTCTATCCGATTCGTGTCGCAACGGCGTGTCCGAGACAAATACGAAAAGAAAGAGCGAGGTACGTGCGGCGATTGAGAAAAAGAAAAAAACCTACATTTCGGCATCGGAATTTTGGAAATTATCTATTTAATACATTTTCTTTGCAGGTTCCTTCGCTTTCGGAATCGAATAAGAGACAAAAGATCACATGGCCTTGAAGCGCCATCGTTTTATTTTAACACTCTCGTTAAGTTTAATCAAACAGCAATTTTGTATATAAATTATGCAATGCGTTACTTGGATGTGTACGAGGAGGATATTGCGTCCAATAGCTCAATCTCAGTCGATGATTATTATTTACAAAAAAGTTTATTCATCTTACTTCAAATTATGATTCAACAAAAAAAGTTTATTCATCTTCCTTCAAATTATGATTCAACAAAAAAAGTTATTTGGATCATCGACGAGGAGGGGAAGCACATTCTTCCCTTACGAATATTAATTTGATTTTTCATCAAACGCAACAGTTATTCCGCGACATTTATCACATTTCCATGTCTATGTGAAAGAAAAAACGTGTTTTCACAATTATCCGCCATTTCGTTGTAGAAACGAAAGTGAATGTTTATTTTTTGTTGTATTACAACGCGCGACGAGAAGATTCCGTTTGTGTGACGGAGCAATAAATAATGCCGAAGAGCGTTCAGGTTTTACGATTGTTTTAATGTTGTCGTAGGATCTCTAAACGATACATTTATCCGTATGTATACTTTGAAGCGCCATCGTTTTATTTCAACACTCTCGTCAAGTTTAACCAGAGCAATTTTGTATATAAATTATGCAACGCGTTACTTGAATGTGTACGAGGAGGATATTGCGTCCAATAGCTCAAGTTCAGTCGATGATTATTATTTACAAAAAAGTTTATTCATCTTCCTTCAAATTATGATTCAACAAAAAAAGTTATTTGGATCATCGACGAGGAGGGGAAGCACATTCTTCCCTTGCGAATATTAATTTGATTTTTCATCAACCGCAACAATTATTCCGCGACATTTATCACATTTCCATGTCGATATGAAAGAAAAAACGTGTTTCCACAATTATCCGCCATTTCGTTGTAGAAACGAAAGTGAATGTTCATTTTTTGTTGTATTACAACGTGCGACGAGAAGATTCCGTTTGTGTGACGGAGCAATAAATAATGCCGAAGAGCGTTCAGGTTTTACGATTGTTTTAATGTTGTCGTAGGATCTCTAAACGATACATTTATCCGTATGTATACTTTGAAGCGCCATCGTTTTATTTCAACACTCTCGTCAAGTTTAACCAAACAGCAATTTTGTATATAAATTATGCAACGCGTTACTTGAATGTGTACGAGGAGGATATTGCGTCCAATAGCTCAAGTTCAGTCGATGATTATTATTTACAAAAAAGTTTATTCATCTTTCTTCAAATTGTGATTCAACAAAAAAAGTTATTTGGATCATCGACGAGGAGGGGAAGCACATTCTTCCCTTGCGAATATTAATTTGATTTTTCATCAACCGCAACAATTATTCCGCGACATTTATCACATTTCCATGTCGATATGAAAGAAAAAACGTGTTTCCACAATTATCCGCCATTTCGTTGTAGAAACGAAAGTGAATGTTCATTTTTTGTTGTATTACAACGCGCGACGAGAAGATTCCGTTTGTGTGACGGGGCAATAAATAATGCCGAAGAGCGTTCAGGTTTTACGATTGTTTTAATGTTGTCGTGTGATCTCTAAACGATACATTTATCCGTATGTATACTTTGATGCTGTGTTATACAGCAGCTTTCATCACATGCAAGTTTATTCAACTATATAAATCTCGATTAGATGGTCTACTCTCTCAACAAAATACGCGTTTGTCAAGGCATATAGGATTCTCTTACGCTGTTTTTCATTTTTCTTTCATTTATTTTTCAAAAAAAAAACGAAATTTACGATCGTTTCGCGCTGGCCGGTCGAAGAACGGAAGTTTGGTCGATTATCGAAATGTTCTACTCCTCCTCATTTACTCTCGTGCAACACGCGTGCCTCGAGCGAAATTGAGCGTTTCGTAGCTGCCGATGAATTTTTACCTCCAAAAGTCGCATAGCTCCTCTCGAATCGGAGGGATAAAAAAGAAGGCTGCAGATGACGACCGCTCGACGCGAATCGATCGTTAATCTTTTCGATATATGGTCACCCCTCTCGAATATGAATTTTCACGTTATATACATATTTATAGTGTGTATTTACAGCCTGTACTGCATTTCCGTCGTGTGATCGATCGCGAAAGGCTGATGAACTCGTTATCGTTAATCATTTATTTCGTTTGAACCTGCTTCTTTATTCAATATTTTCTGGGCTCTTTGTTTAGAAAATGTCTGATCATTGACCGCTTTATTCTTATGAATCACAGTGCGATGCATTAGGTACAAGAACTTGACGTCTCAAACTGTGTTTATCGTTATTTCATTATTCTTTAAACTCTACGGTAGTATGACTCGTCGCTGTAACGCGGCGTTCTTTTACCCGTCTCGGCCGTACTCGGTGTCTCTTTTTTTTCAATCGTTTTCAACGATGTCAATTTTTAACGTACAAAAAGAATCAGCGTTTCATCGCAAATTGGGCGAAAAAAAAAAAAGAGTCGGTACGATCGGACGGGTAAAAGACGACGCGAAGCCGCCTCGCGAACCGTGACTCTTCGTTTCTTTCTTTCAAATACGCCAATTGCAACAGGCGAATATTTCGCTCGGCCAATTTCGCAATGTTTCTCCTTCGTCATACTCGTAATTTCATGATTCGCAAACACTCGGGAAAAACCTGTGGCAATGTATTGTCGCTGATGAAAAATTCGCCCTAGCCGTCGAACCGTGTATTCTCGTATCGGCGATTTCGCGGATGACTCGAAATTTGTTTTTTTTTATTTTCATCTTGGAACTTTCGCGTCACATTGTCAGGAAGCGTGTGATATCGAATACGAGAGACAACCGGAAGCAAGGAAATTAAGTACTCGAACTCGACGGTTCCGGAAATGGCTCTTTCTACTTCCGGTTTTCTTTTCGTCCAAAGGATGGGCACATCGAGAGGACAAATTCGACAAATTCAATCCAACTTCAACGTGTTACGGGGTATTAAAACGTCGGCGTTGTAAATTAAAAATTTGCGGTACAAAAAAATGTCCGACCCGTTTCGGACGCACGAAAAAATTGCTCACGTCCCGCAAGGCGCGTTGCCGCGAACGGAACATAATAAATATCGTAAATTTATTAGCTTCTCAAACGTGCACACGAAAAAACTCGATTTTCCACTTACAGACACTGATTGGCTCGAAAATATGACTTTTCTTTTTTATCACACACAGTTAGACTCTCCGGACACGAAAAACATTGATTTTGCCAGAACGTCGTAAGTACACGCACAATTTCAAACTCGAAAGTCGAGAAAAAGCAACTTTCGCTCTTCCCAACCGGCAGGTTCGATGTATAAAGTGTGGCCTTCTTTTTTTTTTTTCGTTAAATTAACAATTACGATGAACATTCGTGACTCAACGATAATTCACGTTTACGAGGATACAGTACTCTTATTTACGATTCTTACCCGTACAAATAACGTTTTTTTCACACCATTTTCACTCACGAACGTCGATCGCGCGTCTTTTTTTTCGTACTTTAAACATTTTTCCTCTCTCCTTTTTTTACGACAATAATATCGACAGTTGTTGGAAAAAATACGTTTGACTCGCGGTACGAAAGGTTCCGCATGCTTGTGTGTGTGTGTGTGTGTGGTGTTTGAAGAACCAAACGTTAGTATATAAAAAGCAAAGACAACATGTATATAAAAAATTAATTAAAGTAATATCGGATTTCACGATGCAGCGACGGAGAAAAGGAAAGTCGATAAATTCGGTATTATTGTTCTCAAACGAGAAGAAAATGACTTTGGAAGCATCGATCCGGATTTCGCTCTCTCTCTCTCTCTCTCTCTCTCTCAGTACCGTGTAAATAATTGGCTTCGTTAAACGGAGAACGCGACGCTTACTGTTCTATTGACTGTGGAGGATGCCGGCCAAAGGGCGAAAGACCTCGATTCATTTTTCACTCTAAACTGGTGTTTCGTGATCAGTCTCTTCGATCCTTCCTAACCGCCATGCGTTCGGATCTCCAGCTGCTGCGAAAACAAAAAATTCCAATGAGTGACGCGCAAATCGCTTAAATTCTTCGTTCCGCGACCGAAAACGTCTATCGCAGGGAAAACTTTGTTTTTTTTTTCATTTCAGAGGCATTCCAGGTTTCATCTCGAAAAATCAAAATTATATCGAAATTAACTTTTACCAATTTTCTTGATAATTCAGCGATTATTATTTTGGAATGTTCGTAAAAATTTTGTCATGATAATTTGTAGTTGCGAAAAATCCTGGATTGCCGTCGTTGTTGCAGCTAGGGTAAATTTGGCTAAGAGACCTTCACCGATGAGCGGCCGTAAAATCCAAAAAACCGTCAGTGTTTCCCCCCCGCTATTCGTGGCCAATAAAATTTAGAATGAAAAAACCAAAAAACGGAAATAAAAAGGATGCGACGAAAGAATATTCGAAACGACCATGCTAGAAATTAAGTACTGAATTAAACGTATGAAACATTCTCCAAAAACTTTGCCATGTAATATAATATATTTGAATCCCAACAAAGATTTTTTATATAATCTTCTTTATATATTATTTACGAGGAAAGGAGAATATTTCATATTCGTAAAAAGACAAAAATTACCATTTTTCTCGCATAAAAACTTACCACAATAATAGTATTTAATCCTAGGCAAACCTAGGCAAACAAAAGTAGACATTATTAAACCACCTCGGGATTTCGTTCGAGCTTTAGCTTCGGTTTATCTCTCAACACGAGCAAATCGATCATCTCTCGATAACTAGATGTAGAAAAATTTTAATTCGAATGCGCATGAAGAAGGTTAGATACAGTATGCGTCTATGGCTGAGTCGTTGAAGAATACGTCATCGCAAAGAAAAAGAGACCTTACGTGATTTTGACGTTCACGTTGTTCTCACAAAATCGTTCGAAAACGTTTCGTTCCACGAGAAAAAAAATAAATAAAAATACGGAGTCTCACAGCTACAGACCAGAACTACCAATGCACGGAGCAGATTCAAAAAAAAGAAAAGGACAAAAACGTACTGGCGAAATAAACGCTGCGAGTATGGCAAAAGAAGAAAAAAAAAAGGAAAAAGAAAAACAAGATACACACCGGTGCAGCGACAGTAATGAAGGTGAAAAGGATCAAGTGGGAGAAAAAATTCAGACGAGTGAAGGAAACAAAGTCCGAAAAAGCGTTTCGAAAGACAAACCAAGAGACGGAACACAGTAAAAAAAAGAAAAAAACGTTACAACTTTGCAAGCTGCGTTACGAATTCCTCGGTCTCGAGTTTTTACACCCACGCTCGATTCTCACAATGGGAATACTCGTGAGAATCGTACCGGCGGATTCTCGCGACGTATTTCCTCGCATCGAGAAGCGACCTGTGTGTGTGTGTGTGTGTGTTTTTTTTCTTTTTTCACTGTGTTTCACGAAAATGAATGATAGATAACCAAGAGACAAAGCGAGATCGAGACGTAAGAGGAATGGAAATTAACTCACCTGGGTATTACAACCGGGACAAAAGAACGGGTGGAGTAGTTACCCTGTGCGCGGCATTGGCTTCTTTATTTTTATTTGATTAGGATATTTGTCTTTTTTGTTCTTTTACGAGCCCAACAACAAACACGTGTCTCAGGAGCGCAGTTTATCGTTACTTTCTTTGCTCGCACCGAACTCGTCTTACGGATTATTTGGGCTTTCTCTTTGCGCTTTCTTAGTCTTTGATCTTTGTTTGCTTGCTTTTTAAGGAGCCATGGAACTCGTACGCGAGGATTCTGTTGGAGAGGATCGATTGATGTTCCGCTCAGGATACACGGGAAGTATGTAGGGCGCGTGAAGGTGGTTTAGATGATGTAGTGCGTTGTTCAACACATCGGGGCTCGTGTACAGCAGCGGCACTCTTTCCTCTAACCCAAACGAAAAAACCAACAAAAAAAGAAACAAATATATAGGTGCAAAATTATAATAATGACAATGATTTCCTATACGAGTAAACGAAAATTATCCTCTCTTTTTCGTTCGTCAAGCTACGTCAATGCTCTCGAATCGACGTGGCGACTGAGTTCAAAACGCCGTTCGTACGAAAATCCTCGTCGGACGTACGTCGATCGCCACGTCGTTCTCTCTCTCTCTCTCTCTCTGATAATGATAATCGAACGAAAAAAAAAGTCGCATTTACACCGAGGGATGCTTCGTCCAAGCCGGTTTTAACGGTGGATTTCGTGATTTTAAGAATAAAATGACGCAAAGAATAATGATGAATCAGCTGCGGCGACTTGCGAATAAAACCAAGAATTCAACTCTATTGCAAATGCGAGTCTACGATTATTCGCGAATTCCGCACCAACCGTAAAACGTTGGTAAATCTCGGGCGGAAGTTATCGAGACGGTATTACGGTCGTGTAAACGGAAATGTACATATTTTTGTCGCTACACTCGTCGTTTTTCGGATAATTCATCGCGATACATCCGCTTCGTTATTATTTTATCGCAAAAGAGCGGGCAAGGATACGAAAAGTGTTTTGGGGCTCGCGTTACCTTGGAGCTGACGACTTATCAGAGCGGTGATTCCCTGACTGTCGCCGGTTTTTTTCACCACGAAGAGCTTCGTTTCCTGGTCGTTCTCGATGCCTTGCACGCCACCGAGGCCGATCACTTGACCGTTTTGCTGCTGATGACCACTCGCCGCCATTGTTTCACTCACCTGTTTCAGGTACAATAAAATCTGCGTGAGAAATCAAGACTTTCTCGTCCAACTTTTTTTTTCTACCGGAAAAAAGGTCGTTGATCGACGAATTCGCGCCGCTCGACGTCATTATCGAGGGATCATTTTTCAACTTGCGTATTTCCGGTTTTTTCTATTCTTTTTACAGGTTCCAAGGTACACGTGCAAAGTCATACCTGCATCAATTTTTTCACCACGTCCCTGCCGAGTATGTGATCAAAGACCGCCTGCAGAAATTGATCGCTCATTATGCTTAATTTCAATTTGTCACGATGCCAGAGCAATATTCTCGATTCCTCCATTGCAGTTATCGAGACTTGAAAGTATTCGTCGGTCGAGACGCCGAACCATTCGGGCGAATCGAGAAACTGATGGGGGAAGACTATGTGAAGCGCTCGTCCGTTCTGTGACACGACTAGTCTGGGGAGGAGAGAAAAAAGCAAGTGGTTCCTTCGAGTTTACAAACGAAAATGATTTTTAAGGAGTTGACGAGAAAAAACTCACTTTCCAGACAGAACCAAGGACAGCGAGTCGACTTTTGTGACCTTTTCTTGCGCGTAAACCTCCTGATACTTCAATTGTCGGATGATTTTCATGCAGCTCAGGACTTTCTTGAACTGATGCCGCGATACGCGGAGAGGCTGAAAAACGGCAGCATAAACCTGCGGGAAGGAAAAAAAGAGGAGAAAACGGAATATCAACGTCCGACATTTAAAGCTCGAAGAGAGAAAAAAACGTTTTATCGCTTTATTCGTCAAGTATTCGTCGGTCGGTACCTCCTCGATTTCCCTTGAGAATTTAATGGGTCTCAGCCTGTAGAGCAGCATGCAAACGTGAATGAAATTAATGGCGACGAAGAGCGCGTTCCAGAGTGCCGCGTCGAGCCAGCAGGCTATGGTCCAGCCCCAAAGAGCGAGAAACGCGCAACCAACGAGGAGCGTCGAGCGCAGATACAAAACTCCGTGTATGCCGCTCGGGGCAAGATGCGACAGTAAGAAAAAAGCGTTCGCCAATTGAAAATAAATGTGATTGACGTAAAAGCCGTGATAGGGCTGGCAAGTGAAAGCTCCGTTCAAAAACGTTGGAGGCACTATCGGCGGATGGGGATAAACCGAACCGGGATTCGGTCCAGCACCTGCAAACGTATCATCAGACAATTATCCGAGTGAATTTTCCATTTCAACGCGACTACCAAAGTCCCTTTGGAAAACCCTGCTTTCCGCCGCGGAATTTTCCACCGTTACGTCGTGCGACTACCTTTGTAATTATCTTTGTATTTTCTCAACTTTACAGATCTCGTTCCGCCCAAGTATTTTGACAAATTTTCACGAAAAATAAAAAACTAAAAATGAATCTCTCACCCCCGTTTCCGTCGGAGGTCACATTTCTGCACTCGCTGTCGATGCGATTCGTCGATGTCGGCAGTGAGATTTCCGATGATGCGGAATTTTGGGAAATATCGGGTACGGCGGCATTGGTGAAGTTTGCGTCAACGCATATGTGACACCAACACAGTAGAATGAGGGACGGCAGGGAAATACCACAGCCTTCTCGGCCTTCTATTGGGTACCAGCGAATCCACATCCCCGCATTACCAATGCCTGTACGACGGATCCTTTGATTTTCAACGATCCGAAACCCCCTTTGGAAAAACCTGATTCCCGCTTTTCCGGCTCTATCTCGACAGAGGGAAGATTACTTTGTCACATCTCGGCGACATCCTGGGCGATCCGTCCTGTTATTCGGCAATCTGTAACGACAAAAGAGCGACGGTTTTCTCTCTTATAGAAAAACGAAAAAAGAAAAGACGATCGTTTCGACGGAAATCCTGATGGCTGGAATCGTCGGTACTCGTTATTTTTTGTTTCGGTCGAAATTTTCTAACCTGCAAATTTTTATGAACAAACACGACCATCGTAATGAACAAGCCAATGGATAATTGGCAGGGTTGAAGATTCGTGATTTTTACGATTTTCAAGGGCAAAAAGGACGAAAATTCGGCGAAACGGGTTTGCGTGAACGCAATTCGCGAAGAGGTAGCTTTCCACCGAATGCGAATTGACGAAACGAATTAAAACTGCAGCATATGATCGAATGCCTAATTGCGATGTAATTATTAACGCAACTTTAGAGTGGTGGGGAGTATGTCAACAATGTAGGTCAACCTAATGTCACGGCTGTTTTTGATCGACGAAAAAGTATTTTTGCATCCCCGAATTTGCCGTGAAACACTCGTGAAAAAGCGGAAAACCGAGGCGCGATCGCGACGGTTTTGTCACGTCCGAGGCGAGATCGACGGAAAAGTACGCAATTTTCCGTAGAACGCATGTGTATTCAAATCGATACACTCATCCCCTGCATACTTACGTATATATTGCCCGCCCTCCGATATGGCCAAGTTTATCAATCGGTACAATTGAAAACGTTGCTTTTTTTGTTTTTTTTTCGATCCAAACGCGTTCCTCACATCACCCGCGACATTAACGTCACAGCAGCAGCAACGGCGTTACGGAAACTCGTTTCGCTACGCGTACATGACGAGCGAAAGACTGAACGTTTTTTTGTTCCCCTTGCGTCTTTCTGCAAAGAGCCGCGCGCCGTCTTACATTTTGCCCACTTTTTCCTCGTCAAAAACCATTCTTCCCATTTAGAGTATCAATGAAAATACCAAATCAGTCTCCGGAGCACTGCGATGTTGAAAAAACGATGCTTTGTATTTCTCACGCTAATGCACTCGCGAGACGAATAAATAAATAATTCTCCGCGCCGGTTCTTCGATAGGTGTAATTGGCAAAAAACAACAGAGATCAATTTATAGTATGTTGTTACAACACGCGCAACCGACGGAAGAACACGAGTGAACGGTAACCGTGGATAGTTTTCATTCTTTCTTCACATAGATGACAAAAGGTGGATGGCATAGAGAGACCAGCGAGTGAGTCATTTTTTGTGCTCCCTGTGTTGCGTTGAGAGGTTCTCCAAGAATGTTGTCCGCAACCCCGAGAGATGGAGCCACGGTCTCGTTCCGCCGGTTGAGAACGCACGCTCAAATTGCGGTGCTGTTTTAATAATATCCCTGAATTCTCGGGCATTTTTTTAGATTCAAACGTACGATCCCGTGACGGAAAAAAGGATCACAAGAAAGATCTTGTAACCTGTAGAGACGCGAGAAAAGGGGGAGAAAAAATTCTCGAGAGCTCTCAAACACTACTCACAGCCGGTAAGTGTAGAGGGAGAAAGAGAGAATTTTGGTACAACTAAAAGCCGATAGATGGCAGCTCACGGGCCGGCGCATTTCTGCCAGAGATTAGTTTTGTTCGCGAATTCGTCAGCGAGTGACGCGGCAGTCACGAGTTTTGTTTTCATCACGGCGAAAAGATCATTCATCGCGACATTTCACCCTCAAGGGCGCGTAAATCACGAATGAAAAGTGAAACGTCGCGAAAATGAAAATTTCCAACCGAGCCGTCAGCCCAGTCCCATGCGGGATGACGATGGTAACTTCGCGTAAAATCGACCATTGTTTTTCCGCGAATGTCGCATCATCGTGATAAGATGACCCCGACCAAAGTTTTCAAGGTTAAAGTTTGCAATTTCCGAGATCGCTCGTGACATGGAATCAGAGAACGTGTTTTCTGGTCGAACGTCACGGGACGAAATGAGGCGCGCAATTGACTCGTCTCGTTGAAAGATCCGCATGCGCGGGATGAATTCTGCGCGACTGGAAAACGCGCACATATCGAATGCGAGTAGGAGAGAGAGAGAGGAGAGAGTAGAAAAGTGGGATATCGAGAAACCAGCTGATGATAGACGCTCGGTACAGTGGCGCCAGGTTATGGCGGCGTAAAACACGCGCGCAAGACGCATCCACCAGGAGGTCGGTCCGCCTCCACCACCACCACCACGACGACGACGACGACGACCACCACCGCCGCCGCCGCCGCCACCACCGCCTTCGTCACGAGTATCGCCGTGCTCAAGGGGGAAAACAGGAAGAAGAAGAAGAAAAAGAGGAAAAAAAACAACGGCCGCTGGCAAGCCGCCGTTCACGACCGGTGTGGGAACGTTTGTGGGTAAGTACCCTTACCTAAACGCACGCTCGAATCAGTCTGCACTCGCATGTCCCACGAGGTAGCTCGAACCCGGGGCCGGCGGTTTCCTCTCTGGCAGCTCGCTCCGCATAGCACGCACGAACGAAACACAACACGTACAATCCCTCTCGTTTGTAACAAATCATACGCAAAACCCCTCCCCCACCCGCGCTCCCCTCCTGACCATCGTTTACATCGTTCCCAACCTCTCGTCACCACCGGACTTTCCTCGAGGTTACAACCGCGCGCGATATACCGCGAAACAAAACAAATAAAGCAACAACGTTCGATAGCAAAGTTGAGGTTAGGTGATAGGCACAAAGAGCGCGCTTGACGCTCGGAATTTCGGCGTTTCGTTCGCGAATTAATATTTCTCTCAGTTTTTCCTCGCTACGGATAAATATTCACGAAGATGGACGTTTTTTTTCGTCGTTCAAACAACCCGAACGAACAACGATAACGACAAATCGCGATGCTCGCAGCGAAGTAAACAACGCTGAACGTGCGTCGAGGCTTTCGTAATTCGCGCGTGTTATCTCGCGTCAAACGCCGCGGAGAGGTTAGGTCACGAATTTACGCGGGAATTTTTCAAACGAGGATTTTCAGGAAAAAAAGGTGAAGTCGGAAAACGCGCGTGTCTGTGTGTGTGCATGTGCGTGTGACCGAAATTCGACGCGTTCGGGGAAGGGAGAAAAGCAGAATAAAATATCGGAGATTCGTCGCTGTTTTGTTTCCTTCGACGATCGATGGATCTCGATAGGAAATTATCGCGGACTCGGTGATTCCGAGGGATTTTACGGAGTGGATAGGCAAAATTGGTCTCGAGGGAGGAAGATCTCTCTCAGGATATCGCCAGCCATGTGGAAAGACAGCGGTCCCACTGTAATTATCTTTCTCTCTATATTATTATTATTATTATCATCATCATCACTCGTTAATCGATCATACGTTCCTTGCGGTGAAAGAGCCTCTCTGGTTTTTGCAAGAGTGAATCCTTATTTTTTCTCTTTTTCCTCTACTCGGGAATTTTCTCACTCGTGGATTTACAATCGAAACGTCAATCGCGTTAAAAAAAACATGCCGCAAAATGAATTTTCTCGCTGAAAAAAAAAAGTTTATTAAAGACCCCTTGTTTCGCGAATTTTCACCGTCGAAGGGTACGCGACGCGGGCTTTTTTTTTCTCACTCGTGGATTTACAATCGAAACGTCAATCGCGTTAAAAAAAACATGCCGCAAAATTAATTTTCTCGCTGAAAAAAAAAAGTTTATTAAAGACCCCTTGTTTCGCGAATTTTCACCGTCGAAGGGTACGCGACGCGGGCTTTTTTTTTCTCACTCGTGGATTTACAATCGAAACGTCAATCGCGTTAAAAAAAACATGCCGCAAAATGAATTTTCTCGCTGAAAAAAAAAAGTTTATTAAAGACCCCTTGTTTTGCGAATTTTCACCGTCGAAGGGTACGCGACGCGGGCTTTTTTTTTCTCACTCGTGGATTTACAATCGAAACGTCAATCGCGTTAAAAAAAACATGCCGCAAAATTAATTTTCTCGCTGAAAAAAAAAAAGTTTATTAAAGACTTCTTGTTTCGCGAATTTTCACCGTCGAAGGGTACACGACGCGGGCTTTTTTTTTCTCACTCGTGGATTTACGATCGAAACGTCAATCGCGTTAAAAAAAACAGGCCGCAAAATTAATTTTCTCGCTGAAAAAAAAAAGTTTATTAAAGACCCCTTGTTTTGCGAATTTTCACCGTCGAAGGGTACGCGACGCGGGCTTTTTTTTCTCACTCGTGGATTTACAATCGAAACGTCAATCGCGTTAAAAAAAACATGCCGCAAAATGAATTTTCTCGCTGAAAAAAAAAAGTTTATTAAAGACCCCTTGTTTTGCGAATTTTCACCGTCGAAGGGTACGCGACGCGGGCTTTTTTTTTCTCACTCGTGGATTTACAATCGAAACGTCAATCGCGTTAAAAAAAACATGCCGCGAAATTAATTTTCTCGCTGAAAAAAAAAAGTTTATTAAAGACCCCTTGTTTCGCGAATTTTCACCGTCGAAGGGTACACGACGCGGGCTTTTTTTTTCTCACTCGTGGATTTACAGTCGAAACGTCAATCGCGTTAAAAAAAACATGCCGCAAAATGAATTTTCTCGCTGAAAAAAAAAAGTTTATTAAAGACTTCTTGTTTCGCGAATTTTCACCGTCGAAGGGTACACGACGCGGGCTTTTTTTTTCTCACTCGTGGATTTACGATCGAAACGTCAATCGCGTTAAAAAAAACAGGCCGCAAAATTAATTTTCTCGCTGAAAAAAAAAAGTTTATTAAAGACCCCTTGTTTCGCGAATTTTCACCGTCGAAGGGTACACGACGCGGGCTTTTTTTTCTCACTCGTGGATTTACGATCGAAACGTCAATCGCGTTAAAAAAAACAGGCCGCAAAATTAATTTTCTCGCTGAAAAAAAAAAGTTTATTAAAGACCCCTTGTTTCGCGAATTTTCACCGTCGAAGGGTACACGACGCGGGCTTTTTTTTTCTCACTCGTGGATTTACGATCGAAACGTCAATCGCGTTAAAAAAAACATGCCGCAAAATTAATTTTCTCGCTGAAAAAAAAAAGTTTATTAAAGACCCCTTGTTTCGCGAATTTTCACCGTCGAAGGGTACACGACGCGGGCTTTTTTTTTCTCACTCGTGGATTTACAATCGAATCGTCAATCGCGTTAAAAAAAACATGCCGCAAAATTAATTTTCTCGCTGAAAAAAAAAAGTTTATTAAAGACCCCTTGTTTCGCGAATTTTCACCGTCGAAGGGTACACGACACGGGCTTTTTTTTTCCGAGTTATTGTAAACTGGGCAATGGGAGGAATGCCTCGCGAAGGGAATATAATTGATGACTCGCGTCGAGATGAGAAAATTGTTCAAAGGACGATACGATTTTCGAACGCTCGAGCCCTCTCATCGACAATTATATTCTCCCGACCACACGCCGCGCGTGTGACGATCAATCCACGCGCTGCTGGCCGTGTTTCGCCTCGTAAAACCGATTCGATTTTCATTCAACATTTATAACGCGATACACGCGATTATTATTACAGGCGGTACGACACACGCTCCCTCGATCGCGATTAAATAACGTTAAATCTGCCAAACCCCCCCCTACCGCGGTTATATCCATTTTCCTCCGCGTTCTATTTGAATTTCGGTCCAGCATTCGATGTTTCATCGATTCCGGTGACAAATTTGTTTTTCAACTCATCGTTGTTTCATCATTCGTCGGGGATTCCCTCGCGATATTCATCGTTATCTCGTTCCCCGGTATTACGATGATTTCGAGCGTCACCGCGAAACTCGCGACTGTAATCCACTCTCGATAAAGTACCCAAAACAGTCTGACTTTCCGTGCGAATCATTCGTCCCTCGAGTCGTACAATTTCCCAAATAATCGGCGAAAAAAGTCGCCCGGATCGCTCCGAAAACCAGAGAGAGAGTCTGCGAGAATCGCGATCTTGAAGTTTGCATCGTTCGAAATCGAATTTTAAATCCGAATTTTCTCGATTTTTCACGATATTTTCCTTCTTTTTTTCCGCGAGTTTCGTAATTTTGTTAAATTCGTGAAAAACTTTCGGCGATGCCAACTCGAAGATCACCCGAGGATACGCGAGTTATTGGGGGGGGAAATGGGACGATGGAGAAAAACGCGAGATGGAACAGAGAGGCGAGAGTGAGCTGCAGAGAGGAACTCGTCCGCGCTCTGTTGTAGATGGACAATTCGACGTACGTGCCGAATCACCTCCCGCCACCGTCCCTGGTCGTATTTTCTCAGGCCGGGGGACTCCCCGACGCCCTGAGAATGCAGAGACCCTTCAATCCACAAGTTAGTGGCCACCTTTGCCTACAACGTCCCGCATGCTTTTTTCAACCCTCCCGTTTTAGCGCGAATTAGTTTTAGCATCAGCTTCTTTGTCGCCTTGCGCGCGATTTCCTCCCGCTGCGGGTCGATCGTCGCGGAAAAAAACGAAGAAAATCCGCATTTTCACACGATCTCGAGACACCCGCGTATATTTTTGAAACTTTAACCGGAAAACGAGAAACGACGCCGAAAGACGAATAATCTTCCGCGACGATGCGACTTTCCCCGCTTCGCTTGGCAAATTTCACGAAAAAAAAAGAGCAAACGATTATTCCCGCAACCGCGTCTCAAAAGCGTCGTTGAACGGAAAAAAAGGGAGAGAGAAGCTCGCATCGATGGAGAGCGACGGAAAGATGCGATTTTTTCGCATCTCCGATAATTTCTCGAGCGAATTTTGTCCGTCGACGAATCTAGCGCTGCGCTCTCCAACGTTGCGCGATGCGAAAAAAAAGAAAAAAAAACGAGGAAAAACAGTACGGAGCAGGTTTTTACCGTGTTTTTATCACACATGCGGGATAAGTAGTATCTTAGAGCACACTTTTGCGGTTAGTAAGTAGCTCTTTTCTCACTATCCAATCAAACGCTTATTTGCGTGCGACAAGTATACTTATCGCACGCAATTTTTACTTATCGCACGCGATGACAAAACACTGCTGAAAAAAAACAGAATCGAAGTATCAGTATCAAAAACGTGACGTTGAAGTGACAGATATAAATATTGGTACATCATAGGATTTAAATGAAAATGTAAACAAAATTTAAAAATGAGTTTTAATCCTCATTTTATTTCCGAAACTGAAGAAAGTGCTGACGGTGAGTTCAAATATTTTAATACATCTAAGCGAAAATTAAAAAAAAGTAATTAATCAATGAATTAATGAATTACTTTTGGTTCCGCTCATATTATGGTTATTCGAAAAAAAGTTATGTTGATTTTACTTTTAATTTCGTTTTTTTATTCTGATGGGACCCCCCCGTCGCCGCCTACTTCGCCCCTCCGCCCCCCTTACTCAAAACCACAATTTTTCAGCAGAATATATCCCCGCATTTGTGATAAAAAGAAGTATCTGAAACTCGCGCGGTGTTGTCGATTGCCCAATCAATCGCAATCGACAACTTACCGCACTTGTTTCACAATATACTATTTTCTTCTGAAACTCGCGTTGTTCGTTTTTTCTCTTGCCGTCGACGAACCGAAAAAAGGTGACGGAGACGAAGGATCTCCAGGTGCCGTTCGGCACAGCGGCCTCGCTCGGTTACGGTCTTCATCACATGCTGCATCTCCCTCATCATTTTTTACACCCCGTGGATCCGCGACTGCCGTTCAGTGCTTTTAGGCCGTTGGGACCATCGGCGTTCGCGCCGCCGAGCAAGTGCCTAAAGATCGAGACCGGAAGCAGCTCGAGCGTGTCCTCGGGATTGGCGAGTATCGGCTCGTTGTCCGGGATGTCGAACATGTTCTCACCGTCGTTGCCTTCTTCCGGTGGGATCGGTGGTGGTGGCGGCGGCGGCGGCGGCGGCGGTAGCGGATTATCCCTCCCCGGCAATCAGGAGATCGCCCCGCAGAGTCCGGCGGGCTCGGCGAGTCGTTCCCCGACGGTCAATAACAACAATAACAATAACAACAATTCGGGCTCGGTAACTTCAGCGGGTAACAATCGTGGTCCGACGTCGGACGAGGATGACCGCGAGACGAACGCGACGCCGGGCTCTGAAAACACCGAGAGATCGACGCCCGAGGAGGGACGACCTTACAGACGTGAGTACCACTACAAATTCGACAAATTTCTCACTGTTTTTCCAATTTTTCGGTATTATTGATTTTCTCCGCGAAAATAAGAGCGAATGACACTCGGAAAGACCGACAATTTCGTTCCACGAGAATCTGTACCTCGTGGTGTTGATTCCCAAAAGAAAAAAAGAACGAAAAAGAGATTCACGGTCTCTGCCATCCGCCGGAACTCGTAATTACGCGCAGAGTTTCTTTTACCAATTTTTCTTTAATTTTGTTCCTTTGAATCGCCCGCGTGTGTGTCTGAAAACGAGCTTTTACGCAATGGCCTCTGGCCGAGACGAGAAAATATCTTTTTAAAAGAGGCAAAGAGCGAAAGAGGCGCCCCCGCGTTTGTGTGTTTGCACGTCGCTTTTGCGAAAACGTATAATACGCGACGTAGAAAGTTAATTCTCGTTTGATTGCGCGCGAGTGTAAAAAAGGAGCCCTCTGTGCCAGAATGCACTTTTTTTTCCGATTTTTTATTCGCTCCGGCAGCCCGTTGTCTCTGTTGTCTCTCTCTCTCTCTCTCTCTCTCTCCCTCCCCGAGTGTCGGAGAGAAACACCTTGGTGCTCTTTTGTCCCGAACGTGGTCACTCGACCAAACTCACGCGCGTACATGTACGGTTTCTCGTCCTCTGGACCGCGGAGCAGTCGGCGATCATCCGAGCGGTGAAAACCGTCGCGGCGCGGGTCCTTTGACCGTTGTATGACACATTCCGCATCTGCGAATCTCACCGATGCGTTTTACACTCGTCTCGTTATCAACAAACGCGCTAATTGCCCTCCTCTCGCGACGAAACGCCAACAATCGCAAACATCCGCCAGAGTACCATCAGGAGCAGCTCCTCCGTTGACATTTTCCAGCGTAAAACACACAGCGTTCGCAATTTCCATAAAATTGTCTCGTCGTTGACGAGCCTCGAGAAAAAGAAAAGTATGCCGCGATCGCGATGCCATTTTTTCCGCGTTGTCTCGTTCCTCCCCCTCCTGCCAGGGTTGCGCGCCCACGGACCTTATTTCTACCCTATTAGGTGCTGCAGAGCTTCAACGCGGTTACAAAGCGTTTTACTCTCGACTTTAGTGGGTTGTAAAAGTTTCATGCGCGTATTACGAGAGCGGCCCGCAGCCTCCGGAGAGGCTGGATGAGAAAAGACGGAGCTACGAAAAAAATCCATTCGATGAATCAATGCGATTTTTGAGCTCCGAGTTTCTCAAAACTGTTTCTTTCCCGCGTGTAAATTCCACCCTCGATAATCCGAGAATAATGTGATGTCGGTACGGACGTTTGAGACGATCGGGCGTACGGGGGGGCGGTCACACGGTTCTCTCGTAAAATAGACGAGTCGGAAGGATATATAAGAGCATTACGCGACGCGCGGTAAGAGCTCTCGCTCGCGTACGGGCCGAGGAAATTTGATTACCGAATAATTCGCGCGACGTGTGCTCCTCGCGATGGAAAATCGTGCGCGGCTCGTATATGCACGCGGAAAGAAACAAAACGCGCGAGACTCGGGGAACACACAGGGTGTCCAAAAAGTCGAGGTTGATAATTCGAGGTTAGATTCGGAATGAAATTCCGGGTCGAAACGTGTCTTGGCATTTTTTCGTACGACCAAAACCCAGCGAGTTATCGACCGTCAAAGTTTGAGCCAATCGGACGCGCGCGCCGCGTTCTCCCGCGCGCGCCTATTGGCCCAAACGCGTCGATTGATAACTCGACGGGGAAGCGTCGGATCGAAAAGTGCTCAAGGACTTTTCGCCTTGGAATTTCATCCCCCGTTTGCCTGTAAATCGTCGACGCTCAGTTCCGAGTCACCCGGTACGTCCCAACCTCCGGACGAAGGTAAACCGTGTGTTATACAGCTTTCATCCCCGAGCTTCACACCACCCCTAAGAATACAAATGAGGCTAACTGCTTTTCTACCGCATGACAGATACGGCCGGGCGTTCGCGCTCTCCCGTCCGCCTGATGGCGATCTGCGCGCTTATGTTCCCCCGTCTACCGACGTTCGTGTACGTGGCGAATATTTACGTGCTCATCCCCGCTGGCCAGTTTTCCCGCGAAGAATTAACGAGAAACGGAAACGAATTTTCGACAAGCTCCCGCGCGCGGTCCTCAATTTCGATTTCCAACCGATTTTCAGAGTTTCAGACTCTAGCGAGGGTATACACTGAGAAAAATAGTTTGGTTCCATCAACCAAATAGCGTATAGTAGCATAATTTTCTCTTTGAAACTATCAAATTTTTGTGTATTTCAACAAGTACATTTGTTCGACTTGATAAAACAGTTATAATTGATTCGCCTTAGTTATTTCAAACAAATTCATTTTTAAGTGTAAATTGCAAAGAAACATTTTATTAGATTCAAACAAAAGTGATATTTCTATTCGCAAGTTTTGCAAGTATCATCTACCGAACTACCTATTTCATTTAAATAAATGCTTTATTAGACTGTGTAGTACTCCATTCATCAAGGATTTCGTTGTGCCAAAGAATTATTCATTTGTTTCAAATAAATCGTTTGGTAGGAGAAAAAACGCGTCATAGACAGTGTCATAGCAACACTTTCTCAATAACGACATAGCAACGCGGTATTAGTAACGACATAGCGAGACATAGCAATCCAAAAAGTGTCGTTAAATAGAATTTTATTTAAGTCAAGTAGGCCTCTTTTTTGATAAATGAATTGCGGTCGATGAAAACATTTATTTGGCGCAAAGAAACAGTTTCATTAAAAATCATTCAAACGTTTAGTATCGTCGAGATATAATGAATTTATTTGTTGGAAGCAAACAAATTATTTCACTGAAAGTCTAACAAAAGTTTGGTATGCCAAGATACAACCAAATCTTTTTTCTCAGTGTAGAAATGGAAAAAAAAAACTCCTCGATGAAAAGCGCCAGCACGCGGATCGCTCCTTGCGATAAGATAATGTTGCGCGTTCGGGCGACGCGAAAATGATGGTTTTTCTCGACGAAATCTTGGCGGTCGCTGAAAAAATTGTCAGTCGACCGGATGCGAATGAGTTTGATCGTTTCTTCCGAACTTTCAAGCGCGAAAAGAAATATTCAAGCACACGCGATGTTGCGCACGAATGGATATGATCGTTGAACGAGGCGAGAGGAGTAACGCGAAACTCATTACGAATGCGCCTCGTCGTTGACGAGCTCGCGACGTTCCAATTATATGCCTCCGCTGGGGAAAATTGCGGCGCAAAGCTCGACGAGAGAGAGGAGAACGATAATACGAGGGGCTCCGCGGAGCAAAAGCGAAAAATGCGCGTGAAATTATTCGGTTACGTCTCGCGGGTCGGTGCGGAGCTCGGATGAGTTTCAAAGTCATCGAGAAACCGGAAACGGACAAAAAAGTGTTCAAAAAATTGCCGAAAATCTTTTTTCTCACATCTCCCCTCTTTCCAAGCCTCCGGGCAGTTTGTTCGCGGGCGACGCGACGAGGAATCCTCCCGCGCGGGAACAATCAATAATTCGTTGCATTTCGAAACGAAAAACGCGTCATCTCGCGAGTCATCCGATACTTTCCATACCGCCGAGGATAAAAAAGCCGTGGAAATGTTCCAAAAGTGCTGGAAAAACATATATTTTCATTGCATTCCACCCCGAGTTATTAATTTTAAGTACGTACGTGTATAGCGCGGTGGTACACGCGGCGGATACGCGCGTATGGGTTACGCAGGGTGAAAGAGGAAAAGGGACAGGTGTGCCGTACTATATCTATTCGCACATCCCTTGTTACGGTTATCCAACGATTGATAATTGCATTGAAACATGAGAGGGAATTAGTCAGTTCGCTGATCCGCGAGTAATAATTCTCTGCATATGGGAAACACGCGTCACTAGTACAGAATTTGATTCCGCATACCGCACGTCCGACTCGTCACGCGGAAAGAGGGTTATAGCTAAATGTATCCATACAAAATCAAACACACGCACGTACGTGATACCCACACACGAAAGGAGCGAAGAGACTCGTTCGCCTCATCCTCGGGGCGCCCTGTGCGCCGTAATTCCCCCCCTCTCGCCGCCCCTCTTTCATCTCCGCGGTTTTTTATTGAAAAATGCAATTACGAAACAAAAATTTCGGCCCTGTCCGAGATATTCTTTGCGGATGAGGGGGAGGAAGCATGTAAAAATGTTGCAACGAGGACGCTCAACGTCCTTGTATTCGCGTTTGGCATCGAGAGATTTTTTTTTTTTTTCCTCTTTCCCACGATGCTCTTCCCGAGTGGGCTGTCCTCTCGCGAAAGCATACGTGGCAATATCGCAGAGGCTTCGAGTGCGTACCCGTTGCATTCTGCTGCTGCTGCAAAAAGGTGAAAAAAATGGCCGATTTTCCCGCTCGGTCGTTGGAATACCATTTTTGCACAATCAGCCAAGGTCATTAGGCGCCAGGAGAGGAAAAACGGGGGGGATGAGGTCGTTGCTCGGATTCTCGATCTTTATGTCCCCGAACAAAATGGCGGATCGTCTGGGATGAGGAAGAAGGGAAGAGGACGGGGGAGATTGACTGGAAAATGCTGCCCGGACGGTGCATCAGCGGGGGCGAATGTGTGTATAGTCAGGTGTGGTTAGGATCTCCCTTATTTACCCGCCGGGGTGTCGGCGAACGGGTGCACACCGACGAGGAAAAAAGTATCTTCATTCGCGCGTACACTTTGCCTCGCCTGCCCCGAGAACTCTTTGTCCCTTTTTTCGCGGTTTCGCCCGCGCAAGTCGGAAAAGACGCGGTCGCGACCTCCTCTCCGACGCGATTCCTCCTACGCCCGAGACTCAACCACCCCCGACGGCCTACAGAGGCGGAGCACCGACGTCGTTTGCACCCCGGGAGAACCTCCAACCGGCGGGGGAGTCTGACGCGGTACGCGCCGAGAGCTCTCGTCCTCCGCACCTTGTATACACAGACATCCTGGTTCTCGAGTTCTCCCAAGCGCACTTTGCGGATCCAGCGGGTTTATCCGCGACTCTGACGGATTAGGTGGTCCTTGGTTTTTTTTTTTTTGCAAACTTTACGCTACTGAACAGACGGGAATGACCTCCGAGCTTTTTTTTACACATTTTCAGGGCTACAGATTTTGTGGTGCTATAATGTTTAAGTTTATAATTTTTTTTACCTCTTCCGGTTCCAACCCCCCTCGCCGTTCAAACTTGTTTTCCTCGTGAAAAAATAAATCGTCAATGAATAATACAACTCCCGAGATCGTTCCGAGGATCGGCGACGAGGAGAAACGCTCATACTCCGGCGGATCCGTTGTTCCGAAATTTATTCCCTTTGTTAATCGTATGACGGACGAAAGAAGTCGATAAATTCGCGTCGGTCTTGTTTTTCGCCGATAAAAGCGAATCCTCGGCTGTAGAAACGCGGAGGGAGAATAAACAGGGCTATTTTCCCGTTTGCCGACGCGACTGAAAAATGGCTTCTCGTCTTTTTATCGTTTCACAGCGCTGAGAGAGTAAAATCCTCAGAGCCTCGCTGGCATTTACAATCTCGATATACACCGAAGCGTTCTTACGACGAAAGCTCAAAGTTACTCGTGCGGTCCAGCATCCAAACTTCTCCCTCTCTCTCTCTCTCTGTCTCTCTGCGCGTTTCCTTCGGCAATACCTCTTTGCCCTCCCTCTTCCGGCCTCGGCGCCGGAACCTCGCACCTATACACTCGCTGCACTTTATCAGGGTCCATGCACCCTTGGATACGCAAGAGTGCCAGCGGATGCTGCGCGCGAGTCGGTACGTGCATGACGCAAACGGTCCAGTTGGTTTTCCCGCAAACATCTCCGTTCCCCGTGCCGGATCTCGTTCTTGCCTCCCACGAACCGCGAACGAATCAAACGAATCCCCTAGAAATAGAAGCTCCGCCTTCTCTAGAAGCTACACGAGCTCCGCGATATGTCGGTATACGTAAAGACACCGCGACGCGTCTATACACAGTGATCCTCGATGTCTCTGGCGGCAGCATCCGGGGCGAAGTTGCACACTTTGCCGCGCGAGATTCACGCACCGGATGAAACGAGGCGACGCGGAGGTAGCTCGATCTCCTGGGCGTGGTGTTTGCGCGAGATCCGAATACGCGAGGTCCTCCTACCGGTCTTTGCTCGCTCGCTCGCGCGTATCGTATCTAGCGCAAGGAGCATCACTCGGGAACGCGGGCGAAGAAAAACCGGGAGACGAGGGTGCGAGAAATTGCGGGTGGTTCCCCGCGGATGTCGCGCCCTCGCGAAACCCTTCCGGATGCTTTTAGATCGTCCGATTTGCGACAATCGAGAATCATCCGATCGAACGTGGCGACTGCTCCCAGCGCGACGAAATTAGCCTTTACCACGACGAGAATTTCGACCTCGCGCGGCAATCGCCGAAGCTGCGGGTCCACACGGTCTCCCGTTTCGCGTAGGTAAAAACGCGATGGTGGAAGGGTGCGGGCATAACCTCTGCTCCGCGGGAGAGGATATGACGCGTGGGATGGGCGTATGACGGTCGTGCAGGCAGAGCGGAACGTACGACTCGTGACAGAAATTGCTAATCGTTGGCTCTGTGCGCGGGGGAGGGCGCGGAATAAGCGTCGATCGAGGCGGAAAACGGTAACTCGAGGGTCCGCGCGAGAGATCGGGGAGAATACGAAAGAGGGACGGAGAGGTGCTCGCCGCGAGAAAAGCTCTCTCTCCGTCTCTCCTCTCGTTCCGGGGTGCTATACGTAAATATATACCCGGACGCGCGTTGCAGTCGCAGGAGCAATCGTTGGAACGCCGCGATGGCAAAAACACGTAGCGTTATGGTCGCGATATGTGTGCGTAGATGCGCGTGTAAACCAACGGGAACGGAGCACGCTGGGTTGAGGTTTGCTCGCGGGAGCAACAAGGGGTCGAGGGAAACCTCGGAGGAAAGGGTTGCAAACGGAAGTCGGCGCGGCGGGGGATGAGGAAAGAGAGGAGGGTTCGCGCGAGACTCGATGCTCTCATCCTCTCTCCTCCTCCGAACAAAACCTCCGCAGCGAGGGCAAGTGCGCGCCGTCCGTTCCGTTTCCACGCTCGCCTCGTATGCCTATACACCCCTCGGATATCCACGTACATATCCCGGCATGTTTGCATATATAGAGGCACGTTCGTGTGAAGCAAAAGCCGCGTACGTTCTCTTGCCTCGCGCGCATATTAATCTCTTCGACCGCACATCAGCCTCCGGCGCTGAACGCGGCGTGCACGGGAATCTCCGTCCGTAAACGCGCACTTCATCTCGCTCCAGCAGCAGCAGCTAACCGGGCTAACCACCTACATAACGCCAACGGCAAATTGGCAAATCTACGTGTGCCCGACGTTACCGCGTCGTCTCTCGTCCTCTCTTCCGCGCTCTCTTCCTCGCACCGTCCGTAAAACTCGAGCCTGCTCCTCCTAGCGCCCGTGGCGGCATCCTGTCGTCCAGCAGAGCCGAGCGGATTCGTAAACGCGCGATTGACGCGCCGAGAACGTGCCTGGATTTAAGAGCCTCGATTCGCGCGGGCGATCTGACCCTGTGGCCAACTCCATCCAGTCCCGCGTGAACTTTTGCCTCCTCGCGTTCGAATCCCGAAAAACACGTCGCCCTGACGTCTTTTTTACCCGCCATTTCTCGGTCCGTCGTTTCACCCTCCCCCCCGTACACCGCAAAAGCATCGACACCGCAATCCTCTCCCGCTCGCCATCGCGCCATAACCGCGACGTTAATGTACATTCGCTCGACTTTTCCCGGACGAGTCGGACTTGTCGCCGCGTTGTTGAAAACGCATACACACCGCGGGATAATCCGTCAACCGAGGGCGGATATTAGTCAACGTGCTTTGACCGCAGATTTTATGTATATGTGCATATCGGGAGAGTAGCCCTTCCCGCGCGTATGTAGGTGCATTAAATTTCATGACCGACATTCCGACTGCTCTTATAATCGTCATTCCCGATATTTCGGTATCGCGAGTACGAGTACTGTTCGACGTGTGTAATATACAGACGCAGCGTATACAAATGGCCCTCGGGGAAAGCAACAGAGTGTCGAAAACGCTGGGCTCGAAGGGTGAAAGGGGTTGGACAGGATGCGTCGGAGGGTGGCGATGAGTCCTGCGCGCGTGTAGGTGCGGTGCAGGGTTTCCCAAAACCTCGATTTTCATCGTTCAGAGACAGACTCCTTTGGAACTTTTTCGTACGACCAAGACCCAACGCGTTATATCGATCCTCAGAGTCGCTGGACCAAAGGTCATCAAAGGAGGAATTTAATTCCCGATTTTTGCCGCATCGAATCGTCAACTTCCGGTTTTGAGACACCCCGCGCGTGTACGAGCGTGTTGGGTGAATGTTTCCGAGCGGAGTAGGTAAAATGACGCCTGGTGCGGTAGGGAAAGCGGAATATCATCGGAATAAAGTGAGAAAAGGGATGGGGAGCGAGAGAGAGAGGATAATTGCGCGTCGGCCCCGCAGCTGAATGTCCGGGCTGAAAAAGAGAGACGGAAATCCACGGGGCGACGTATGTGGTTTTGCGGCCAACATTTCTGACCGCCGAACACCAAAGTTCGAATTGAACTGTCACCATCAGTGCAACGCGAAGAGAGAGAGAGAGGCTGGTACACTGAGAAAAAAGATTTGGTTGTATCTTGGCATACCAAACTTTTGTTAGACTTTCAGTGAAATAATTTGTTTGCTTCCAACAAATAAATTCATTATATCTCGACGATACTAAACGTTTGAATGATTTTTAATGAAACTGTTTCTTTGCGCCAAATAAATGTTTTCATCGACCGCAATTCATTTATCAAAAAAGAGGCCTACTTGACTTAAATAAAATTCTATTTAACGACACTTTTTGGATTGCTATGTCTCGCTATGTCGTTACTAATACCGCGTTGCTATGTCGTTATTGAGAAAGTGTTGCTATGACACTGTCTATGACGCGTTTTTTCTCCTACCAAACGATTTATTTGAAACAAATGAATAATTCTTTGACACAACGAAATCCTTGATGAATGGAGTACTACATAGTCTAATAAAGCATTTATTTAAATGAAATAGGTAGTTCGGTAGATGATACTTGCAAAACTTGTGAATAGAAATATCACTTTTGTTTGAATCTAATAAAATGTTTCTTTGCAATTTACGCTTAAAAAAGAATTTGTTTGAAATAACTAAGGCGAATCAATTATAACTGTTTTATTAAGTCGAACAAATGTACTTGTTGAAATACACAAAAATTTGATAGTTTCAAAGAGAAAATTATGCTACTATACGCTATTTGGTTGATGGAACCAAACTATTTTTCTCGGTGTAGGGATTGCGCGGACTCGTCGCGTATATCGTCGCGTATATCGTCGCGTGCCCTCAGCGAGGAAACGTTGGTAATAACCGCGGTCGCTGATGCTCAGGAAATTTTCTAAACGTCTGTATTCGCGCGCGCGGGGTATACCCACAAATCCTGGGGAACATTTCAGCCAGGACGCGAAATTTCGATTTTACATCGCACCGCGACGGCTTGCATGTGTATTTGCATATACACGCGTAACGCGAGAAGATCGAACCGAGAGAAAATGAGAGACAGAAGGGAGAGAGGATTTGCGATTGCCGCGGCTCATTTCACCCTTGACCCCGGCGGTGATGCTTCTTCCGTTCGTCGGTGGTCGCCTTCCGCGTCCATCGTACACCCCCCGAGACGATTGTAAATCAACGAGAGACCGAGAAGTCGAGTCGAAAGACAAAACGCTTTCCCGGATCGCTGCTGCTGCTGTTTCAATGATTTATCTCGCATCTTGCGGAAATTGAACGTCGAACGGATAGATATTATCTGCATACGCCCGTCGACGCTATTTTCCTCCCTCTCTCTTCCGCTTCTTCTTCTTCCTCCTCCTCCTCCTCCTCTTGATTCTCTCGTGTTTCCTTTATTTACGGTCGCGTTGACGCAAAGGATGAGAAAAGATGTCCTCGTCGATGATAGCCGGGATTTTTGTCACACGGGCGACGTCCGGGGGGTGCGAGAGAGCTACCGAGGGTGAGAAAGAAACGAAAACGGCATTCACAAACGGCTTACGCCCCCGAGAGACGCGTGTGATATTTTTCCACCCCAAAACCGACCGGCTACGTTTTTATTTCGCATCAGCAACGCGCCCGTTTCCTCCCCGACGTTCCTCCTGAGCGTCCTCCTGAACGTCTCTCGTCCGGTGAAGAGCCTCGGTGGCGATGAAAAAAAAAGGTCAAACTGTGTATCACGGCTCAATGTGCAATCGTAAAAGTATTTCTCCTCGTCCCTTATTCTCTCTCCGGATATGTCTTTCTTCGCTCGTGGACCACATTGTCCTCCGAATCTTCCCAGACTCTATTCGCCCGCTCATCATCAGAGGCTCAAAGTTGTATACGTTTTGACGACGACCCGACCTTTTTCTGCTCATTTTTTCGTTTATATTTATACCGACTTTATCCGCCGTTGACTCTCGCAATCTCCCGAGCGATGTCACAGAGAAAAATCCCATTTCGGAATTTCTCTCTGTACGCAGCGACGTCGCACTCGGAAGCGACCGTCACACGGTGGCGGAGGTTCTTTCGGAATCATGGAGATTGCCCGTGGGGAACTCGTGACTTTCACGAAGGTATAAAACGTGAAAAAAAAAACAGGCCATTTTTCTAGGCTTCTCGTCAATTTTAGTTTCGCTGCAGAGGCGCACTGGCGTCAATTGAACGGGATTAATGAGACGCGATATTCATGGAGCTGTAAATCCTTTCTAATCCCGTTGAATCATTCACGCAGCAGCCTTCCGGTATTCCGGCCGGCGCGGAGTCGCTCTTGAGAGAGCTTCTCTCGCGTATATTTCTTTACGGATGTCGTTACCGTTTCTCCTCACAAAAGAAGAAGCTGTTTCTGTCTCGCCTCCTGCCGTATTCCGTAGCCCCATTTTACCGCGTTTCGTTGCCTCACACACTACACACGCAGACACACGCGCTTGTAACCCAGTGCGGGAGAGCGAGAGAGAGAGAGTCGAGAAGTAAGACGTCCATATCCCAACCTTTAGCCCTTTCGGGCGTTCTCCGCGCCCCGCGGGATATTTACGAGCGTAACCCTCTCGCGTCTCAGTTTTCTCATCTCCCTTTCGCCCCGTCTCTCTCCAGCTTCCCTCGGCGTGTGTAAAACACATCGCGGCGGGGAGAGCGCGACGAGTGAAAAACGGTGACAATTAACCGAAATCACAGAGGCCCCAGGCGTTTGTCACCCATCGCTCGCCTCTCGACTTTTCCGTTCGATTCGTCGTCTCGCAACGCGATCTCGTTGCGAAAGAGCCGGAATCACCGAAATTATGAAGAGTCAAACTTTGCCGGGCCTTTGAAGCTTCGCGCGAGCCCGCGGCTTTTGCAAACACGAGCGATGTTTGCTCGGGAAAACCCGCCCGAGGACGGTATCACCGCGCGGACTCTCCCGCTCGTTTTCTTTCCTCGCACGAGCGAGACAGCCGGATCGCCGGTAAAAGATTTTTCTCGCCGCCTTTTTTTCGCTCATCGCTTCCTCACTTTCACACCCTCTGCGACCCGCGTCCCAGCACCCGTGCGCGCCAAAGCGGTGGTTTTTGTCAGTCAGCGCGGCGACGAAATCTGACGCGGACGCCGCGTCTCTTTGACACGATCGCAGCCGTTGGTATAACAGGATTAAGCAATTACAAGAGGGCAGAAGCGCGTCAGCGGTCCGCAGGAGCGAGGGACGAACTTTTCCTTTTCCTCTTTTTAATCTTGTCCCGGTCCTGATGGCTCGTGTTATTCCTCGCCTCGGTCGTATGTCCACAGGCGAGAGAGGCGCGTGCTCGGTCCATACACGCGCTTGTCCGCGCGCAAAGCTCGTTCGCGCGCGCGGGACGATGAGGCTACCGGAAAAATAAATTTAGCGAAAAAGCCTCGACGGATTAAATCGCTGATTAAAGCTCATCCTCGTGCTCCTCCGTTTTTCCTCCGCATCTTGTCGTTCTTCTTTTTCGACACTCTTTTTTCGCTCCGAGAGCGAGGGGCCGAGCGGCGGTTCCTCTCGTTCATCGCGAGAATCGATAAATTACGCTTCTCACGACCGCGGCTACGCTTTTTCCCTCTCGCTCTTTGCGTCGAAACGCGACATTCGTCTCGTCCCGCCACGTTTTGTTTTTCTTTCCGCGCTTCGTCTTGTCTCGTTTCTTTTCTTTTTTATTACTTTTTTCCGTTTTTTTTTTCCCTCACGCGTCCGTCGCTCTCTTCTCGTTCGCGTTTTACTCTCGCCGCGAAGAATTATCCCCCGCTCGACAAATTTATAGATCCGCGCACTCGCGGCTTTATCGCGACGGTTAAACGCGCTCGTGAATTAGGATTAAAATCCGTGCGCGTTTTCTCGCGCGTCGACGGCCCACCCCCCCTCGAGGGGGTTTCGCTCGACCGCCGTTTTCACCACGCATGTACGCATCGTCCGACGAAGCTTGTTTTTTTTGAATTTCTTTGAATTTCTTTGAATTTTGTTTTAAATTTCGAAAGTGGGGGAAAAAAAATTCTCGGACACTCCGAGGATATTTCTTCATCGCGAAAAGAGCGGGAGAACGCGGAATGAAACGCGGCGACCTTTTTTTCCCAACCGCCGAAGGGTTTTATGCCCTCCCCCCCCCTGCTGAACTTGTAATTCTTTAAACAAGGGTTTTTTCTCGTTTGTTTTTTCATCTTTGGCTTTTAACTCGCGGTCGCGGGCGAGAGGGCATTTGACAATTATTCGGTAATTTATCAAAGCGTCCGTGAAACAATGGAGCAAACGCGAGAGGCTCTCTTGTCCCCGAAACGCCCGCTTCCAGCGTTTTCTTTTTTCTTTCTTTTTTTTTTTTCACACAATCGGTGTCCCGGAAATAAGGAAAAATCGCGACGTTCCGATCGAGACGCGATTTTAAACGCGGAGATTTTATCCGACTTTTCGCTTTTTTTTTTCATTTTGAACTTGAAGTTTCCGTCATTTCGTTTCGCGACGAAAGATTCGCAAATTTACCGCGTGGAATTTACGGGGGACACCCGGTAGCGGTTGAATTTTATTCGAGGTATGGCTAAAGGTTTCCAACCCCGCAACTCGATCGAGAGAATTTTACCAAAGGGGGAGAGAGCGGAGAAACAAAACTATCTCATTGTGTGTTAATAAGATTCTCTCTCTCTCTCTCTCTCTCTCTCTCTCTCTCTCTCTTGGTATCTCTTTGGCCCGACACGTATACGGAGAAATGGCGGGCGATGTCTTATCCCCGATTCACGAGCATACATGTACACGTTTTTTCTCTTCTCTCGACTCGGCGATACTCGATTTTTCGCGTTGTAACATCAACCGTTGGCAAGAAATTCATTCAGCTGAGATTCCACGTGTGTTTCGTATTAATGAAAAAATTAAACGCTCGCGTAACGTGACGAGGGTGCCGCGAATCTGTATGGATATAATGGAAAATGGGGCTTTTCCTATCCGAAAATCCCGAAAATTATCACAAAGTCTCAGAGAGCAATTTTCAGGAGCTTAGCGACTATTCCGACGAGGAGGGCTGCAAATATTCTCCTCTTTCTCTCTCTCTCTCTCTCTCTGTCTGTGGGTCTCTTTCTTTCTTTCGTATACAGATGGTAAAAGCATATCTCGAGGAAGAGAGAGTTTCACAGGCGAAACGAGCAAGGGCCCTATTCACATATTGGATCATATCGTATCTCTTCACACAACATGAATAATGCATCTGCTCGAAATCACCCATACTCCTTATTTCGATACGGTACATACATCGATAAGTCCCTCTACACGGTGTATCCACGATCGCATCTATATACAGATATGGTTCTTTCCATGTGCAATAGGATTTTGTTTTTTTTTTTGCCAAGATAATGGATTTTTTGCTCCAAATTTTTCAGAGTGCTCAAAAGGGTCGAAATTTATTTTTTTTTCAAATTTTCTATTTTTCAAGAGCCTGTCCGATCGCGAATTTTCCCCTGGTTACGAAACCCACCGACTTTTTTCCGAAAACTCGATATTTTAATGGGAAAACAGTATTTAATTTGTGAAATGCGTTTTATTGCATTTTCGGACTGAAATACTGGATTTTCGATGAAATACCGGTGTGTTTCGTAATCAGCGGGAAAAAATACATCGATATAGACCATTTTGAGATCCAAAATTTTTCGCCATTTTTTGCCAAATCGGGTTGATTCGGTAAAAGGCTTGCCATTTTTTTCCCCTTTGAGATAGACACTCCAACTTGTGCTTATTCTCTTGGCAATTGTCGAGGCTTCGAAATGCCGTTTGGTTCATCGAGATATCTTGATTTTTCGATTTTTGGCAGATTTTTAAAGCTGGACCATCGATTTTTGCCAATTTTTCCATACATACCCCTTTGCGTTTTTTTCGCCGATTTTCAACATCGATTTTCAGGGTGAAGGAATCTAGCTATCGACATGAAACTTTCACCATTTTCTAAGTCTACTCGAGAGCGTCTCCAAACCCCCCCAAAAAATGTACGTAGCATAATTATCAACCGAGTTATGACCACTTGAAATTTCGGTTTTTCAGAGATTTCGTGAAAGTTGGCAAAAAAGGGTCGAAATTTTTTTTTCCAAATTTTCATTTTTTCAAGAGCCTACCCTATCGGAAATTTCCCGCCGATTACGAAACCCACCGACTTTTTCCCGAAAACTTGAAATTTCGACGAGAAAATGGGAATTAATTGTTACAATCCTTATTATTGCGTTTTTGGACTGAAATATTGAGTTTTCGATAAAATATCGATGTGTTTCGTAATCAGCGGAAAAAAATACATCTACATGGACCATTGAAAATAATTTTTGAGGTAAAAAATTTTTCGCCATTTTTTGGCAGATTGAGTTGGTTCACTAAAATCGTCGCCATTTTTTTCCTCTTTGAGATAAACACCCCAACTTGTGCTTATTCTCTTGTCAATCGTCCAGGCTTCAAAATGCCGTTTGGTTCATCGAGATATCTTGATTTTTCGATTTTTGGCAGATTTTTAAAGCTGGACCATCGATTTTTGCCAATTTTTCCATACATACCCCTTTGCGTTTTTTTCGCCGATTTTCAACATCGATTTTCAGGGTGAAGGAATCTAGCTATCGACATGAAACTTTCACCATTTTCTAAGTCTACTCGAGAGCGTCTCCAAACCCCCCCAAAAAATGTACGTAGCATAATTATCAACCGAGTTATGACCACTTGAAATTTCGGTTTTTCAGAGATTTCGTGAAAGTTGGCAAAAAAGGGTCGAAATTTTTTTTTCCAAATTTCCATTTTTTCAAGATCCCATCCGATCGGAAATTTCCCGCCGATTACGAAACCCACCGACTTTTTCCCGAAAACTCAAAATTTCACCCGTAGAATCGCAAAAAACCAGAATATCAATTCTCGCCCTCCGTCCAATTCGTAAGTTATTCTTCCCCTTGCCTTCGATAATTCCTCTCGGGCGTTACGATGAAAATCTCGCCTTTTCTCTCCCAAAATCACGCTCCGCAGCAATTAACAACGTGAAATATTATTTAATTCCAATCGACAGGCCCTCGCGAGAGGCCTTTTCGCAAAGGCCTCTCCGTATACAGGCAATTGCGGTAAAATCGCGATTTATTATACGGCCATACATAGCCCTCGACGGTCGGCTGCTCCCCGATGCGCGAATTATAATGCTGCTCAGCATCCGGCGATGATTTCTCCAACCGCGCGTGCATTTTATTTCAGTCATCTCGCGTAAAAACCGCGTAATCACACGCGCAATTTTGTTCCTCCCACGGCGACAAAATGAGCACAAAACAATCGGCGAAAAGCCAGAGCAGTTTGGTCCATTCGTACCACCTCCTCGCGAGTCGTGCAAAGTCCGAAAGATTGTCGGAGAATTTTTTCAAATTTACTCTCGAGATGAGAAAATACGTACGCTCTCGCGTGTCACCCGTTAGTCTCCTCGCTCCTGGCAAAATCCTGCGAGCTGCTGCGCAGGCGAACGAGAGAAGAACAGTCCGAGTGTCAAGAGAGTGTCGCCGAGATAAATCTCGGATTACCACGCGCGCGACCTCACCTTCGTCTTTCTCTCCTTTTCTCTTGTTCTATATATCTTCGCTACTGTCTTTGCTGAATTTTATAAATATATATATATATATACACACACACAGCAGAGTATCATTCCGACCTCTCAGGCTTTCCCTCGCTCTTTCTCCTCGGGTTTTATCATTCCTCGCGCTGTTTTCTCGCGCTCCCCTCTTCCGGACGGCCCGAACGCGAGAAGCGAGGCAAAGCTCCGTGGAACGAGCCTCTCTTACGCCCTCCGAGGGTCGACAAGCACGGCCGACCATTCCACGACCTCTCGCGCGCACTTTTATCTTCGCACCTCGACTCGAAAGGAACGCAAAGATTAGTGTTTTTTTCCAAAAAGTGTCACATAAGAACCAAGGAAACGGGTTGAACGAATTTATTGGAAAAACCATCATTTCGGTAGATTAAGAATCGCCGCGATGCTTTTACCTGAGAAATTTAATTACGTCCACTCGGAGCGATCGAAGCCAAAAGATCGCGAGCAGGTTCGCCGAGGGTCGAAACATACGCGCGTATTTCAGCCCGAAACAGACGGATCCTCTTAAATTAATTACAAAGGGGGAAAGAAAAGGAGACACTCGTTCGTGTCTCGATCTCCTCGGCGGGCTCCGCAGCGCGAGGGACACGCGGCAGCTTCCGAGCCGTCTCTCTCGCGCACATTTATTTTTTTTACGAGCGTCAAACGCTCCGCGACACCAGGGCGCGACTCGAACTCCTTCGGGTCAAATTTAACGAAACTCGGCTTCGTTTTTTCCGCTCGCTCGACGAACCTCGTCGTGCCTCTTTCGCGTCGATCGAGACAGCACCGGCGGGAACCTTCGTTAGGCGTCAAAGAAACGAGGGCAGGCGGCTGGGGGATGAAGGGGAGGGGAGAAAATCTCGTCCACGAAAATTCCCGCTCGTAAAAGGCTCCGACTGATTGGAACCAACGCCCGCGTGCTTCCTTGTTAATACGCAAATATAATTATCAAAAAAAATGACGGAAAAACGTCAAATGACAAAAGTGGCGGAAAAATTTGCACACTTCCGTGTTTTTCGTCGTTAAATCGTGTTTTTAACAAACGGATAAGATCCGGAGTAACGCGGTAGCGCGGTCCTCGTATAATACCGTGCGCGAAAAAATTTATCGCCTCGCGAGACTCGAAGAATTTCGGCACAAAAGCACACACACACGCAGGTGGGAGAAAGAGAGAGAGAGAGAAAGGCTTATCGGGGATCTTTCGGTGCGAAGAGAATTCGCGCGGTCCACGGCCGAGATTTACCACCGTAATCCCGTATAAGCGTTGCAAAGCCCGCACCTTTCCCCGCCCTCGAACGATTGTTACCAATAATTCCGATAGGGAGGCAGGAGGCAGAGTCTCTCCTGCAGGAATAATTATCACCCTCCGATTTATGCACTCTCCCGCGATATTAAAACGCGTGTCTTCCCGCGCGTATCGCACGCATCGAGAGCGGCTTTTGAACGTCGCGATTCGTGCACCCAGAAAAAAATCTATTATCTTCAAATAAAACCTATTTAATTTGAATAGATTTTTTGCTTGGCTCCTGGCAGAATAGACTTTTATTCAAATTCAACATATAAATTTATTTGATTCAACCAGTGTTATTAGTGTTATTTAAAAAGTATCGGAACGAGCCTGGAGTTAGTATTGGAAGTAGTTGTATAGGATGCGATGACCCGAACGGTCTTGCAGTGGTGGGGACGGTCCAGTGACGATGAGTGAACGGAATGGTGGCCCCCCGCCGCTGGATGGTCTCGAACCCGGGTCCTCCCGATGAGAGCGATGAGCGCTAACCACTGCGCTGCGGCTACTTACGATTTTTTTCACTCGAATCGTCTATACCTCAGTAATGCTGGACCGTCACGAGGAATTGTAGCCACCATCGTAACTACCACCGCCATAGCCTTTCGGTTATTAATAACGATGCTTGATATCAGCATTCATGCACTATACGAAAAATATTTCTTACAGTATCATTTATATTCGTGTAATTTAGTGATTAAGTATATCTCAATGTTAAATAAATATAAATGTTAGAAGCGAATACATAGGCAAATCAAATCAAATAAAAATTTATTTGATCCAACAAAAAATCTATTTAATTGTAATAAATGAAGATTGAATAGACGAATCTATTCAATCATAATAGATCTTTTCTCTGGGTGTGGCGCGAGAAGAAAATTCGACGGTCCGGACGATGGGAAAGCGGGAGGCTGCACGACAGGAAAATCGTCGGGGTAAAAACGTGAGAAAAAATGGAGAAAATCAATTTACACTGAATTTATTCGTTGTCCCGCGGGTATATCCATGAAATACGAAATTGCGGAGAGCACAACGGATGACGGAATTCGTGGGAAAAAGGCTCGCATCGCGTTTACACGTGCGCGGTCCGATCGCGAGATGTCAGGCTGAGATACAGCGAGGAGATGGTCTCTCATGCTCGCGCGCGTTACTCATTTAATTATGCATCGAATTTGCGTGTACGCCGCGTGTAGCGAAGGATACGCGCGTGCCCGCTCTTCTCACGGGCTGAAAAACAATCGAGACATTCATTCGCGTTCCAACGATGGAATTACACACGCACACACACACACACACACACACACACACACACACACACACACACACACACACACACACACACACACACACACACACACACACACACACACACACAGACACACAGACACACAGACACACAGACAGACAGACACACAGACACACAGACAGACAGAGACACATGGAGCGTTCGGCAATCGCGGGCAAAGAGGCCGGACAGTCGGACGTTTCTCCCGAGTCTTAATCGTTTCGCGAAGTAAGAAAAATGCCTCGGCGATCGTAGGGCAAACTCGCTCCGTTTCGCGTCCCTTTCCTCGTGTTTTTTTCTTCCCCGCGTTCTTTACTCTCGTACTCGCATTTTGTTCGATAAAAAAGGAGAAGAAACGCAAGGATGCGTTCGATTCGGCCTGATTCATGCGCGTCGTTCTTAATTTTCCCTCCGTCCGAACGGGGAATTCGAGCGCAGCCTCCGCTGCTGTGCTGGCTCTCACGCCCGTGTTCGAGCTGTGTCGAATTCCATATTTCGCAGAGTTTGCCATCGGGGAAGCCCCACGATTACGTCGATGATATCGGCATGGTCGAGTGATGTTTGCCCGTATGTGGCGGCGGTATATACCGCTGTATATAACCCCGCCGGACGCGAAACCGCACTTTGTTCAAGGGCGATCACGTTCGCGCGGGGTGCCGCCGCCGTGTAGATCGAATCCGCGAGCGAACAATACAGATCGCATGCACGTAAACGCACATACGTGCGTGTGTCGCAAAACTTTTTTCGAAAGGGTTTTGCGCGAGAGGTAAAGCTATATACATCCCCGTTGGCCACTCTGTGTATGAAATATCAACCACCATGAAACTCGAACGTCCTGAGAAAATCGCCTCGTTGGCGGGCTGCTCATCCTCCGTCTGCGATCGTCCTCTCGCATCCTCTCGCGTATTTTTTTTTCGTGTATTTCGTGTATAATGCTCCGAGAATCCTTGGTAGATCCTCACGGGTGTGTGAAATTCATTTTGGAGCGGAAAATTTGAGAAAATTCGACGAGACGATCAGCTCCCTCGATCCATCATCTTGCGATCGAACGGAGGCTGTCTCACGGGGTTTACCGAGCCGTGTAACTCGCTGCAACCCAAGCCACTCTCGTATACCAGCGTCGCGCGCGCCGGATGTGACGTTTCTCTACCTCCGCCTTGCTCGCGCGACGCAACGCACACCCCGTCGACGGAGCAAAGAGACGCGAGGCTCGATCCACCAAAGAGAAGCACTTGAAAAAAAATACAAAATTGTTGCCGCAATTTTTCGCCCACGAGATGAAAAAAACAATCGAATTCGCGTTTGCTTCTTCGCGTATTCCCGCACGAAAATGACAGCTATACCGGTTGTAGGTATAAAACGCGTGTGTGTAACAGGAGGGGAAATAACGCGCGAGTATTCCCCCCCCCCTTCCCGAGATGAATAATTCAGGGTGTCCCGCGATCCGCTGGAGGACTCGAGCGACAGCGAGGATGTCACAGGAATCAGGCAACCCGCGATATCCTCTCTGTCGATATTTTTTTTTTTTCGTTTTCATTTTCCCCGATTCTCATTTCTCCCTTCTTTGTTTGTTTTTTTTTTGTTTTTTCATACATTCGCAATTTATTTTTGCGCTGCGCGTACCGCAACCTCGAGTTTGTCTCTCTTTCTCCATCTTGCGAACTTTCCTCTGCCCGTCTCGTCTCGAGGGCAGAGCGTACGAGACACAACGTCGCGGATTAAGATCTTTTGCGAAAGATGCTGCTGCTCGACCGTCAGCTGCCAGTCTCGCTCTCGCGCGGCTCGTATGTCCCGCGTGCGTCATCTCATCTTCTCTCTCGCTCGCTCTCTCTCGCTCTTTCTCTCTCGCACAGACTCCATCGAGCGAGAGAGTACGTTTCTTCCTTTCCCATTGTTTTTTCAAAGTTACAAATGTTACAAATGCAAAAATGTCGCTGAAAAATCGTTATTTTGCGAATATATACTGCAAATGACGATCCGAAATGATGCGCGACGTGATGTTACTTTCCGGTGAACGATCGAGATTTGACCCGTCAGTTTCGATCGGAAAACGACGTCCTCTCGATTCCCACACTCTGCACACGTATTATACATGTGCATGTATGACACGTGGTGGCCTTCCCACCCTCCTGGACTCGATAATTCACTTAGACGAACGGCTCGTCATCGCGAGGTTCGCCAAGCGCGGGACGGGCGTAACCTCCTCCTGTAATTTCCGATTATCGCGAAAATCACGATTAGCCTGCGGCCACCAGCGGTCCTTCACCGTTGGTTGAGCACTTCTCGCCCGTGCAACGTCCACCCTTTTTCTCTCTCTCTCTCTCTCTCTCTTCCGGAAGCTGCGATCGTACACATGGTCCATACCATCACGGTTCAGAGTCGCGATTGCTCGAATGCACTGAGAAAAAAGATTTGGTTGTATCTTGGCATACCAAACTTTTGTTAGACTTTCAGTGAAATAATTTGTTTGCTTCCAACAAATAAATTCATTATATCTCGACGATACTAAACGTTTGAATGATTTTTAATGAAACTGTTTCTTTACGCCAAATAAATGTTTTCATCGACCGCAATTCATTTATAAAAAAAGAGACCTACTTGACTTAAATAAAATTCTATTTAACGACACTTTTTGGATTGCCATGTCTTGCTGTGTCGTTACTAATACCGCGTTGCTATGTCGTTATTGAGAAAGTGTCGCTATGACACTGTCTATGACGCGTTTTTTCTCCTACCAAACGATTTATTTGAAACAAATGAATAATTCTTTGACACAACGAAATCCTTGATGAATGGAGTACTACATAGTCTAATAAAGCATTTATTTAAATGAAACAGGTAGTTCGGTAGATGATACTTGCAAAACTTGTGAATAGAAATATCACTTTTGTTTGAGTCTAATAAAATGTTTCTTTGCAATTTACACTTAAAAAAGAATTTGTTTGAAATAACTAAGGCGAATCAGTTATAACTGTTTTATCAAGTCGAACAAATGTACTTGTTGAAATACACGAAAATTTGATAGTTTCAAAGAGAAAATTATGCTACTATACGCTATTTGGTTGATGGAACCAAACTATTTTTCTCGGTGTGGACGAGATGAATTTGCGGGAAAGTATATTTGTCTCAAAAATTTGACGTTTTCATAACGCAATAACGCCGTTATTGCTCGAAATCGATGTTTTTCTCGTATTGATTTTTTTTTTTGCGTGAAATTCGATAATAAAAAGAACGCGCGGATACGCGTGAGAGGATGCGAGTGTGCGATTATTAGGGAATGGGAGAGTGGGATTTTTCGAGCTCATCGAACGATGCGTGCGCGAAAGAAAAAGAGGGCAGGAGGGATGCAAATACGTATAGGAATTGGGCGATCCGGGCACGAGCCCCGCGACCGGTTCGCGAGGATTATAGTTCCGACAAAGTCGAAAAAAGTAGCCGCGAGTGTATACCTTAGGGTGTCCGTTGCTTTCGGAATCGACCTTTTTTCCTTGGATTTTTCGGAAAAAAGGACGCGCTTGTTTATACCGGTGGCAGCAGCGTTTTGACACTTTTTTCTTCGGAATGAAAAAAAATGTCGAAAAATTTGACGAAAGTGACAAGAGCGAGAAAAAATTGAAATTAAAAAATCGCTGCAATCTCACGCGAATTAAACGACACCCCAATATGTATGTTCATAGTCGAAACGGTCATTATCCAAACAGAGATCAGCGCTTGTATCTTTTCTCACGTGTGTTTGTAAGCTTCGCACCTAAACACCTCTCCGCCCTCGATCTCTCTCGCTCTTCCTCTCAAATCGGGGATACACTCGTATACGGGGTGTTTGTCGATCGATAAGCGTATTTTTCGGAATAATTCGCACCGCCAGCCGAAATTCCGAATTTTCTTCGATTTTCGTTTTTTTTTTCAACAATTTTTTTTTTAACGATATCAGCACAGCATCTTTAATAGAAAACCCGACGATCCTCGGTATCCCGAGGAATTTCACGTTTTTTTTCCCTCAATTATACGATCCGGTATCTCCTTGAAGCCGGCATGCTCCGAAAGCTCATCGAGGGCTTTTCATTTTTTTCAAATTCGCGTCTCGAGAGCAGGCTCCGTGCTGCTCGCGTTTTCAACTCGGGGCGGAGGATGAAAGAGATAAATTTGCAGGTAATTGATGCGATCTGTGTATAAAAGCGGGTAATACGGCAAGGGAAAAGGGGACACCCGTTAGACGAGCGTTTATAGAGGATCTACCGTGAAGAGAGAGCTCCCGGACCCCTTTGGCCGCGCATCGTTTGAGGTTCTTTTCGCCGCCTAATTGTATCGGGTGTCTTAATCAGCGTGTAAGCTACCAAGCCAAAGGGCGAGCCGCATAAAGCAGAGAGAGAGAGAGAGAGATGCTGTACAGCTCTGTTCCACCGTCTTCCTTCCCCTTCCCCTCCCCAACTCGCCACGTACACTTTGTCTTCTTCCTCGGCTACCTTTACGCCCGTTGCTCTGCATCTCAAAGACGCAATTCGAAAAAAGAAGCAAGAGAGAAACGCTTTAAGCCGTCAGCATCATGCCGTTGCACGATACGCCGCGAAATAACGTTTTGGCGGCTCAAAGTCTCCTATAAATCGCCCCTCGCGAATATCCCGACGATTCTCGTGGGGTATTATCTTTTTTTTTTTTTTTTCGAGATAAAATTGTCTCGTCTTTGAAATTCTCTCGCAATTTTTTCGACGATTCGCGGGACGTCGCCCGTGGCGCGAATATTCGGGAATAGAATCATTCGATCGTCGTGAAACAGTCGGAAATTGCAATTTTTTTTCGTTTTTTTTTTTTTTTTTTAAATATTCCGGGGTGCGTGTCCGGATGAGGGAGGGAAATGGAGGGCGTTGCGCCTGGCGCGTGCCGCGGCTGTACTCTGAAAAGCAATAAACCTCGGGTGCACTACACGAGCACGTGTATACATATTTATATACGTACACGTACAATGGCGGACATAATGAAAGAGCGCAACATATCAGCCTCCGATATCCAAAGTGGATCATAATAAAGCATCGCTCGGCTCTCTTTAACCTACGGTTCGATATTTCTCATCCCTGCGATGCACCGGTGTTTAAACCGCGCGTATACGCAAACACGACCGAAACGGAAAGAGGGATGACCACATGTGCGGCAGGGAATTTTCAATTTTACAAAAAAAGCAAACAAAAACCTTTTTGCATCATGATTATCAGTCATTTATTTCGTCGATACAATCGCCTGAATTTTCGGAGCATTTCCGTTTATCGAATTTTTCCCATTTTTTTTTTTTTTTTTTTTTTTTCCTGCAAATGTTACGTCATAGAGATTCATTAAAGTACCAACGACAGCTAGAGGTGTTCGAAACGTGATAATTATTGAGAAAGGATTGTTATTGGGTGATTCTAGTGGGGCCTGTGTTCGGGGGGAGATGCGGCGCGGAGGCGCTCGGTCTGGGGTTGGGGCTGTCGCTGAGCCCGACCTACAGGTTCGCTCTACCCCCGGGACTCGCTGCCAAGACCACTCGATGCCTTGTTTTCGACCAAGGTAGGCCCTCATCAGTCATCTTCATTGTGCTTGTCTGTTTTCATCTTTGCCTCTCTTGTCACGATCGTTGCAATTTGTTTAACTCGTTTCGGCTTTCTTCCTTTTCCCATCGCGATATTCGGCAATTTAATAAAACGTTTTTTCGACGCGATTAACACGATGTGTGAATTTGGCGGAAATTAACGGTCTAAAATCGATTTTTTTCTGTCAATTCTTATATTTCTGATATTCGTCAATTTTCTACCTTTGTCGCTTTTTTTTCGGCACCGGAAATAACGCGCATACATCCGAATGTATTTGTTTTTTTCGAGCAATGACCAAAAAAATGAAACTTCCGATAATAATTAGTCAACGATGTTCAAAGGATTTATCTCCCCTCGCGGAGGACCAAAAAAAGCCCGCTCGAAATTCAATCAATCTCTGTTTCGTCTCGCTCTGAATTTTTTTTTTTGTTTCGCAACCCGCTCCGATAAATTTCACTCCGTCGTTTGTCGGAAATATTCAAAGTTGCTACATAATGTCAGCAACGTTCTCGACATTTCCCGATAATAAGAGAGATATGCGAGACGTATATTGTATGAAAACGTATCATTATCCCGTATCAATCGATCAGTTATCAGTGAAAGAGAGAGAGAGAGAGAGAGAGAGAGAAACGAGCGGAAATAAGTGTATAGATGTACATGTGGGGGGAGGTATCAAACGCGTGTTTAACAGTGTGAAGTTTAGCCGTCGAAAGATACAGGATAAAGGAGAGAGAAAGAAGGAGGGAGGTAGCTCACGTACATATGGACGAGATCGTGTTTAAAGCCAAGCTGGAAAATTTTCCGGTATTATTGTGCTGTACGACTCGCGATCCTCGCTCGTATAGATTACACACAACGCGCATTTATATATTCCGTGTACATACAACGAGAAAAGCCTAGATATAACACACACCCACACATACAGGGTGTCCAAAAAAGTAAATACTTATAATTCGGTGTCACACGGGGGATGAAATTCCAAGTCGAAAAGTCCTCTGGCACTTTTCGATCCGACGAACCCTCGTCGAGTTATCGGAGGATAAACGGCGGACCAATAAGCGCTCGCGGGAGACGTCAAATTTTGGTCCTACGAAAAAAACACCGAAATACATTTCGACTCGAAATTTCATCCTGAATCCAGATTTCAATTGAAAATCGAGTGTTTTTTCGACACCCCGTACATGTTTTTGTGTATATGCGCGTGTGTTGTATATTTGCTTTTCTCGCTAACGAGCTGACGGCTTCGGCATCGTGCTTGTATTTATTTCGCGGTGTACGTAGTTAGGTACACCTTTATCTCTTTCCATCCCTGCTGCCGTCTCTCTCTCCCTTTTTCTCTATCTCTCTCATCGAAAGATAGACACAAAACCGCGATGTGTATAGCGTGTAATCAGATAGCGTTGCTCGTGTATACGCGAGCGGTCCGCGCTCTCGTTTATGGTCAAGAATTTATGTATCTCCATCTGTGCGATGGTGCGGGGACATGTGCGCGACAACGAGCTAAATAACTCATCGAGAGAGAGAAAGCTCGCTGATCAGCGTAAGAATAAAAGACAATTTTCCGTCTGCGTTTCCAAGCACGCGCGTTTCGCAAATTTTCAAACGTATATTTGTCGCGTGTATACTTTCCTCGTCGTCACCAAATTTCCGGTTTCAATACGCGCGAAGTGAGCATCGAATTATTTGCGATTAAGGTAGTTCTATCGTTTTATCGTTTTCTTAAGATTTTGTTGAAAATTTGAATACGTATTCTTCGATGTCATATATACGTGTGTAATAAATTTTGGAAGGTTTTACCACGTGGAAGTTGAGATATTTATTGGTAAAAATCACAATTTTCGGTAGTCTCTCGTAAGAGCGCGTGTTAAAAGTTGCATTTTCATCAATGAATATCTTGGCTTCTACGTGGTGAAGCCTTCTAAAACTTTGCATACATTTTTATGCAACATCAAAGAAGATTTCTTGAGTTTTCCAAAAAAATCTTAAGAAAATTTTTTTCGCAATTTTTGTAATTATAGAGCAAGCACATATCACCTGGGATGACCGTGAATTTGGAGTATGCTGTTCTTTAGTCGATTTGCAACAACTTTTCTTATTTAACCGAAGCCCGCGAACCATTTTGTATGTGAGAAAAACTGCAAAACAATTTCTCGATTTGAATCTAACGATAGAACTACCTTAAGGTAGTTCTATCGTTTTATCGTTTTCTTAAGATTTTGTTGAAAATTTGAATACGTATTCTTTGATGTCATATATACGTGTGTAATAAATTTTGGAAGGTTTTACCACGTGGAAGTTGAGATATTTATTGGTAAAAATCACAATTTTCGGTAGTCTCTCGTAAGAGCGCGTGTTAAAAGTTGCATTTTCATCAATGAATATCTTGGCTTCTACGTGGTGAAGCCTTCTAAAACTTTGCATACATTTTTATGCAACATCAAAGAAGATTTCTAGAGTTTTCCAAAAAAATCTTGAGAACATTTTTTTCGCAATTTTTGTAATTAGAGAGCAAGCACATATCGCCTGGGATGACCGTGAATTTGGAGTATGCTGTTCTTTAGTCGATTTGCAACAACTTTTCTTATTTAACTGAAGCCCGCGAACCATTTTGTATGTGAGAAAAACTGCAAAACAATTTCTCGATTTGAATCTAACGATAGAACTACCTTAAGGTAGTTCTATCGTTTTATCGTTTTCTTAAGATTTTGTTGAAAATTTGAATACGTATTCTTTGATGTCATATATACGTGTGTAATAAATTTTGGAAGGTTTTACCACGTGGAAGTTGAGATATTTATTGGTAAAAATCACAATTTTCGGTAGTCTCTCGTAAGAGCGCGTGTTAAAAGTTGCATTTTCATCAATGAATATCTCGGCTTCTACGTGGTGAAGCCTTCTAAAACTTTGCATACATTTTTATGCAACATCAAAGAAGATTTCTTGAGTTTTCCAAAAAAATCTTGAGAACATTTTTTTCGCAATTTTTGTAATTATAGAGCAAGCACATATCGCCTGGGATGACCGTGAATTTGGAGTATGCTGTTCTTTAGTCGATTTGCAACAACTTTTCTTATTTAACTGAAGCCCGCGAACCATTTTGTATGTGAGAAAAACTGCAAAACAATTTCTCGATTTGAATCTAACGATAGAACTACCTTAAGGTAGTTCTATCGTTTTATCGTTTTCTTAAGATTTTGTTGAAAATTTGAATACGTATTCTTTGATGTCATATATACGTGTGTAATAAATTTTGGAAGGTTTTACCACGTGGAAGTTGAGATATTTATTGGTAAAAATCACAATTTTCGGTAGTCTCTCGTAAGAGCGCGTGTTAAAAGTTGCATTTTCATCAATGAATATCTTGGCTTCTACGTGGTGAAGCCTTCTAAAACTTTGCATACATTTTTATGCAACATCAAAGAAGATTTCTAGAGTTTTCCAAAAAAATCTTGAGAACATTTTTTTCGCAATTTTTGTAATTAGAGAGCAAGCACATATCGCCTGGGATGACCGTGAATTTGGAGTATGCTGTTCTTTAGTCGATTTGCAACAACTTTTCTTATTTAACTGAAGCCCGCGAACCATTTTGTATGTGAGAAAAACTGCAAAACAATTTCTCGATTTGAATCTAACGATAGAACTACCTTAAGGTAGTTCTATCGTTTTATCGTTTTCTTAAGATTTTGTTGAAAATTTGAATACGTATTCTTTGATGTCATATATACGTGTGTAATAAATTTTGGAAGGTTTTACCACGTGGAAGTTGAGATATTTATTGGTAAAAATCACAATTTTCGGTAGTCTCTCGTAAGAGCGCGTGTTAAAAGTTGCATTTTCATCAATGAATATCTCGGCTTCTACGTGGTGAAGCCTTCTAAAACTTTGCATACATTTTTATGCAACATCAAAGAAGATTTCTTGAGTTTTCCAAAAAAATCTTGAGAACATTTTTTTCGCAATTTTTGTAATTATAGAGCAAGCACATATCGCCTGGGATGACCGTGAATTTGGAGTATGCTGTTCTTTAGTCGATTTGCAACAACTTTTCTTATTTAACTGAAGCCCGCGAACCATTTTGTATGTGAGAAAAACTGCAAAACAATTTCTCGATTTGAATCTAACGATAGAACTACCTTAAGGTAGTTCTATCGTTTTATCGTTTTCTTAAGATTTTGTTGAAAATTTGAATACGTATTCTTTGATGTCATATATACGTGTGTAATAAATTTTGGAAGGTTTTACCACGTGGAAGTTGAGATATTTATTGGTAAAAATCACAATTTTCGGTAGTCTCTCGTAAGAGCGCGTGTTAAAAGTTGCATTTTCATCAATGAATATCTTGGCTTCTACGTGGTGAAGCCTTCTAAAACTTTGCATACATTTTTATGCAACATCAAAGAAGATTTCTAGAGTTTTCCAAAAAAATCTTGAGAACATTTTTTTCGCAATTTTTGTAATTAGAGAGCAAGCACATATCGCCTGGGATGACCGTGAATTTGGAGTATGCTGTTCTTTAGTCGATTTGCAACAACTTTTCTTATTTAACTGAAGCCCGCGAACCATTTTGTATGTGAGAAAAACTGCAAAACAATTTCTCGATTTGAATCTAACGATAGAACTACCTTAAGGTAGTTCTATCGTTTTATCGTTTTCTTAAGATTTTGTTGAAAATTTGAATACGTATTCTTTGATGTCATATATACGTGTGTAATAAATTTTGGAAGGTTTTACCACGTGGAAGTTGAGATATTTATTGGTAAAAATCACAATTTTCGGTAGTCTCTCGTAAGAGCGCGTGTTAAAAGTTGCATTTTCATCAATGAATATCTTGGCTTCTACGTGGTGAAGCCTTCTAAAACTTTGCATACATTTTTATGCAACATCAAAGAAGATTTCTAGAGTTTTCCAAAAAAATCTTGAGAACATTTTTTTCGCAATTTTTGTAATTAGAGAGCAAGCACATATCGCCTGGGATGACCGTGAATTTGGAGTATGCTGTTCTTTAGTCGATTTGCAACAACTTTTCTTATTTAACTGAAGCCCGCGAACCATTTTGTATGTGAGAAAAACTGCAAAACAATTTCTCGATTTGAATCTAACGATAGAACTACCTTAAGGTAGTTCTATCGTTTTATCGTTTTCTTAAGATTTTGTTGAAAATTTGAATACGTATTCTTTGATGTCATATATACGTGTGTAATAAATTTTGGAAGGTTTTACCACGTGGAAGTTGAGATATTTATTGGTAAAAATCACAATTTTCGGTAGTCTCTCGTAAGAGCGCGTGTTAAAAGTTGCATTTTCATCAATGAATATCTCGGCTTCTACGTGGTGAAGCCTTCTAAAACTTTGCATACATTTTTATGCAACATCAAAGAAGATTTCTTGAGTTTTCCAAAAAAATCTTGAGAACATTTTTTTCGCAATTTTTGTAATTATAGAGCAAGCACATATCGCCTGGGATGACCGTGAATTTGGAGTATGCTGTTCTTTAGTCGATTTGCAACAACTTTTCTTATTTAACTGAAGCCCGCGAACCATTTTGTATGTGAGAAAAACTGCAAAACAATTTCTCGATTTGAATCTAACGATAGAACTACCTTAAGGTAGTTCTATCGTTTTATCGTTTTCTTAAGATTTTGTTGAAAATTTGAATACGTATTCTTTGATGTCATATATACGTGTGTAATAAATTTTGGAAGGTTTTACCACGTGGAAGTTGAGATATTTATTGGTAAAAATCACAATTTTCGGTAGTCTCTCGTAAGAGCGCGTGTTAAAAGTTGCATTTTCATCAATGAATATCTTGGCTTCTACGTGGTGAAGCCTTCTAAAACTTTGCATACATTTTTATGCAACATCAAAGAAGATTTCTAGAGTTTTCCAAAAAAATCTTGAGAACATTTTTTTCGCAATTTTTGTAATTAGAGAGCAAGCACATATCGCCTGGGATGACCGTGAATTTGGAGTATGCTGTTCTTTAGTCGATTTGCAACAACTTTTCTTATTTAACTGAAGCCCGCGAACCATTTTGTATGTGAGAAAAACTGCAAAACAATTTCTCGATTTGAATCTAACGATAGAACTACCTTAAGGTAGTTCTATCGTTTTATCGTTTTCTTAAGATTTTGTTGAAAATTTGAATACGTATTCTTTGATGTCATATATACGTGTGTAATAAATTTTGGAAGGTTTTACCACGTGGAAGTTGAGATATTTATTGGTAAAAATCACAATTTTCGGTAGTCTCTCGTAAGAGCGCGTGTTAAAAGTTGCATTTTCATCAATGAATATCTTGGCTTCTACGTGGTGAAGCCTTCTAAAACTTTGCATACATTTTTATGCAACATCAAAGAAGATTTCTAGAGTTTTCCAAAAAAATCTTGAGAACATTTTTTTCGCAATTTTTGTAATTAGAGAGCAAGCACATATCGCCTGGGATGACCGTGAATTTGGAGTATGCTGTTCTTTAGTCGATTTGCAACAACTTTTCTTATTTAACTGAAGCCCGCGAACCATTTTGTATGTGAGAAAAACTGCAAAACAATTTCTCGATTTGAATCTAACGATAGAACTACCTTAAGGTAGTTCTATCGTTTTATCGTTTTCTTAAGATTTTGTTGAAAATTTGAATACGTATTCTTTGATGTCATATATACGTGTGTAATAAATTTTGGAAGGTTTTACCACGTGGAAGTTGAGATATTTATTGGTAAAAATCACAATTTTCGGTAGTCTCTCGTAAGAGCGCGTGTTAAAAGTTGCATTTTCATCAATGAATATCTCGGCTTCTACGTGGTGAAGCCTTCTAAAACTTTGCATACATTTTTATGCAACATCAAAGAAGATTTCTTGAGTTTTCCAAAAAAATCTTGAGAACATTTTTTTCGCAATTTTTGTAATTATAGAGCAAGCACATATCGCCTGGGATGACCGTGAATTTGGAGTATGCTGTTCTTTAGTCGATTTGCAACAACTTTTCTTATTTAACTGAAGCCCGCGAACCATTTTGTATGTGAGAAAAACTGCAAAACAATTTCTCGATTTGAATCTAACGATAGAACTACCTTAAGGTAGTTCTATCGTTTTATCGTTTTCTTAAGATTTTGTTGAAAATTTGAATACGTATTCTTTGATGTCATATATACGTGTGTAATAAATTTTGGAAGGTTTTACCACGTGGAAGTTGAGATATTTATTGGTAAAAATCACAATTTTCGGTAGTCTCTCGTAAGAGCGCGTGTTAAAAGTTGCATTTTCATCAATGAATATCTTGGCTTCTACGTGGTGAAGCCTTCTAAAACTTTGCATACATTTTTATGCAACATCAAAGAAGATTTCTAGAGTTTTCCAAAAAAATCTTGAGAACATTTTTTTCGCAATTTTTGTAATTAGAGAGCAAGCACATATCGCCTGGGATGACCGTGAATTTGGAGTATGCTGTTCTTTAGTCGATTTGCAACAACTTTTCTTATTTAACTGAAGCCCGCGAACCATTTTGTATGTGAGAAAAACTGCAAAACAATTTCTCGATTTGAATCTAACGATAGAACTACCTTAACACGCACGGGTCTAAATATTCTCGGCAACGAAACCAATCGATAACATTTCGATGTGCTTCTTTTACGAAGCAGTGATAACCATCGAATTCCGCTTTGGTATTTTTTAAAGCCCGATCGCGGTAAAAAGCACTTTTTACCGAAAAATATAAAGACTCTCGCATAGCGGCTCTCGTATAAGCTTTCATTTTCGTCTCGACCCTCGCGCAGCGGCCGGAAACGAGAGGCAAAAGTCGTCAGCGACTGTCGTTCCATTCCGCAGCTTTAATTCTTCGATATTTCAATGAAAAAGCATATTATCCCCCCGTTTGCTCACTCATTTATCAACACCGAGCGATTACGACGTATCAACAGCTCGCTCCTTCCTCCCGTCTTATTTTCCCCGGCGCTCCCGCGTACTCCGTGCGTTAATTTCGCGAAACAAACGCCCTCCTCCTCCATCATTTTAATAACTCGGTGAATTATCCGTACTCTCCGAGTCGAAGGTAAAGCCGTGCTCGGTGATCCGAAAAATTGAGCGAAACCGAAGAAAACCGCTGTTTCTCAGCGTACGCCCGGCGAATCTCCGCGAGATTAACGCGCGCAGCATCCGCGCTAAATAGAATATGGAGCATCGATTTATCTACTCGTCGTTAAATTGACTTTACCCGAAGATTATACGACCCGGGATAAAACAGTGTGGCCCAAATTGGTACCAACTGCCCTATAAAAAGTGCCATTAAAAGTGTCCGAGTATGGGGTTTGAACGGCAAAAACTGTGATTACGCATCGCGGAGCGCGAAGAAAATTCCACGCGGTTTGGCCTGCCTCGAGCCTTCTTTTTTGCGCCCCCTGAGCTATTCGGCCCGTTGTTTATTATTGCGCATGTACATATAAACGTATAATATAATGAAAAAATATATAACGATTTTCCTCCTCGTTTGTTGCTATTATTACGTTGCTGCTGCTGCTGCTGCTGCTGCTTACGTTCGCATCTCTTTTCTCTTCTTCATCGGCGTCTCACCCTCATTTCGTCGTCATTACGATCCCGCCGAAGATCGCTACTAGGAAAGACACTGTAAAACCCGGCGTTCCGAACCTTTGGCCAGCAGCAGCAGCGTGTACCACGAGCGAAAGGTCATTAAAAATCATTGTATGGTCGTCATTAAAATATATCCTCGCGTTCTTCGAGACGCGCGAATTTTACGGGTCGCCCGAACGCGGTGCATACGGAGCTTGACCCGCGATCAATTTTGGAAAATTGACGGGATAAAAGAGTGAACCGAGCGCACCGTGAACCTCACAGGGTGTCGGTATATCGATTTCCGGCAGGATTCTTCAACGTCTTATCAGCTGTGAAAGAAAAATTCAAAGTGGCGCTGGATGGCCTCGAGATAATACATCCCGTTTGCCGCTCTGTCGCTTTCGCTCGCGGAATATTTAATTAGTTTTTCCCCAAAAGCGTGGACGATGGGAGTTTTAGCAGCGCATAAATGTTAATTGCGGATGAAGAGGTAAAAAAGAGAGGAAACGAGGCGAGGGAGAGAGAGAGAGGGAAGCAGGGGGAAATCCGCCTTAATTATCGTGCTCCCGAGAACCAGACCTCTTAATTTCCACGCGACACACTCAGCGAACGCGACCACCCCGAAAATCCTGTTATCCGCGGCAACATTGACGAATCGCCGATTGCGCCTCTCGTTGCCGAAACAAACGTCGGGGGAAAACTCGATTTTAGCCTTATTTCGTAATGATTTTCGTGCCGTTTTTCATTTTTTTTTTCGCCCTGCGAAAAATCGTTTCGACATTGCGCCATAGTGTCTCGAAAGAGCCGAGAAGACGAAACGCGCGATAGTCGAACTTTTCTTCCGGTTAAGCCAGCGGAAGGAGGAGCAGGCTGCGAAAACGAGAGGCCTGCTTAAACGGCCAGCAAAGAGCAGAAAGAACGGAATTTAATTAAGTAAAATTACTGTCGCTGCGCGAGGCGGAGAGCCGGGAGGAGGGACGCCGGAACGAAGCTCCCCGCGCCTTTCCTTCGATATAAAATACTCATCTTGTCCCAGAAATGGTTCGCGCACAACGGGTGCGAAAGACCTCCCGCGCTATCGAACAGATCTGAACGACGGGCATGAATAAGAGGGATGCTGAGCGAAACGCGACGAGGGGAAGGGGGAATGGCACTTTTTCTCTCGATAAAAACCAACAGCAGCTCCTTGTTGTCTTCTCCGTCGAGAGACGCCTCAAGGCGACTGAGCTTATCGATAAAAAGTCGAGAAAAACAAAATTTCGAGAGGCAATTGTCAAAAAAATTGATGAAAAGAAGAAGAAGCTTCGGTAAAGTCCTCACGATTCATCGGATCTTCAAAAATGTACTTTGATCAAACGCTAAAGAGGAATAAGTTTGCCCTCAAAGTGTGCATTATGTATTCCAGTTTTATCGCGATTCTACCGCCGCTAGATGACGCTGAATGAGACGAATACCTCTTGGCATAATCGCAAATCCAAATGATATCGTTCAGCCCCCCCCCCCCCGATATCCAATCTCGCCGCAACGACCTCTCGCTTCGGTATATTCGCAGATGACATACTTATCCGCGGAAGAAAATGTTTCGCGTGCATACGTGCGATGTAAAGCGCCGACAGACGCGAACGCACACGTACAAGGGGGGGGTTGTTACACACCGCGATGAGAGGGAGCACAAATCACGTGCTGAGAGTAAAATCACGTGTTACTGTATACGAGGCTCTCTGGTATATGAGCAAACCCGACAGAATTTGCATCAGGAAGGTGGTGAAATGGGGAAAATGGCTTTGTGCATAGATATGTATACGACGATGGAAGGATTTGGGTTGCTGGTATAATCGGACGGGTCGCGGGCGCATTACTCCACCAATTTGTCGGATGAGGGGATGATCGTATACAGAGGAAACGGTTGATGCTCGCTTATAGGTGGTGCTGGGTTCGTGTGTGCGCGGGTGCGATCGCGGGGGTGCAAACGAGAAATCCAGCGAGTGCGACACACGCACGCGGAGAGACTCTGGTCTCTAGTTTCCGTCTGTGTTCCGCGTTTATGCACGGCGTATACCACGCCGCAAGAAGATATACACGGTACACGTGTAGAGCATGTGTGTCCGAGAGGGGGGAGGGGTACAAACGCGACAGTGCCGAGTTTGCGTGCAGTTTGTGTGTATTGCGGTGGAGCAAAGGGTCATGGATGCTGGAGAGAAGGGGGGGTATACGTACGTGAAGATATACACACGTGCACAAGGCCGTCGGATGGAGCTTGGGCGAGCAATCCGGGTATAAGCCCCGTACACATGATAAGCGTTACCGATAACACGCGGCAGAGTCCCTGCCGCGCCCCCCCACTCCGCCGCTCGATCCGACTCGCTCGCGCGCTGCGCGCAACTCCACCGCTCGCTTACTCACTCTCTCTCCTTCGCGCGCGCCCGAGCCCCGTCGCCAAAACTCTATATGCTCGCTGGTTTACCTCGCACCCTAGTTCATATACGATACACGGGCGATATATATATATGGCGTATACACGCACATCGATTTGCCTCGACAAACAAAAGGACGGCAAACCGACGCTCCAAACACGCGTGTGTATCTTATCTGCCGGCGCGTTTCGAAAGTTGCCAGCGCGCGAGCTGTAAATTTGCCGCGTGATTTTCTTTAAAGTCTCTTTGGGGAACGCGAAGGGAGGCTTCGGGAGCCCGACAATTTGGGAAAGTATCCCTGTTTATCCCTTTTTCCTCTCGCGATGGATGTTTGTCGGCAATCATGCTGGCAAAAGTTGGACCGATAGCGTTGACGGATCGGCGATAGGCGTCGCTGCGCGTTGCGACTGTTTCGTAGAGATTTTCGTAAAGATAAAGAGCGAATTGCGCGGTATGTGCATAGATTGTGCCCCTGTGTGGGTTTCCGTTGGTCCACGCGGCGCACGAGATGAGGTTTACTCGCGAGCCAGCGGCGTACCTCGGATGCTGCAGCTGCGGGATTTACTCTCGAAATCGCAGCGTTTATCTCGCACATTCGGCGTACTTGTAAATACCTCCGTTGATGCGCGTCTCGCGCGTCTTTTATACCCGCGAGGATCAGCCAAACGGCCGTTTAAATTTTCGAGCCTTCGAATCTGCATCGTCAACGCACCGTTAACGTTCAATTACGGTGCAAACTCCCGCGCGGTTTGCTCTCGTTTGATTGAAAAACGAAAACGAGATGAGGAAGCGATAATTTTTCTTCGTTATTGATTGCCAAGCTGTTTTATCGCTTGTCGCGGGGATGAAATCCAGCGCGATATTCATCTCGCCCCCATAAACATCGGAGCGTTATCACGAGGATCGCGAAAAGCCTCGAATCCTGTATTTCTTCGCCTCTTGTCATTCTTATCGGCGCAAAAAAGAGACGGAGAGTGTCATTTTTCTCCTCCTGTTTTTCCCGCGTGCGTATGTTGAATACGACATAAAAGCCAGCTTCTTCATTGCGGGCAATTTTATTCCGCAACGCAATCTCGCGATTATTTCGTAGGATCCTTGTATAATAATTTCAAAATTACTCGCGAAATTTCCATGCCGGTTTTCGCTGCCGAATTATCCAGCGCAAGATGGAAAAAATGATCTTTCAGTGAAAGTTTTTCGTACAAACATCATCGCGAACCGCAAACGCGTGTCGTCGCGGGCACGGACGTCCTCGCAAACGCTGCGGCCTATTTGTATACACTGAGAAAAAAGATTTGGTTGTATCTTGGCATACCAAACTTTTGTTAGACTTTCAGTGAAATAATTTGTTTGCTTCCAACAAATAAATTCATTATATCTCGACGATACTAAACGTTTGAATGATTTTTAATGAAACTGTTTCTTTACGCCAAATAAATGTTTTCATCGACCGCAATTCATTTATAAAAAAAGAGACCTACTTGACTTAAATAAAATTCTATTTAACGACACTTTTTGGATCGCTATGTCTTGCTGTGTCGTTACTAATACCGCGTTGCTATGTCGTTATTGAGAAAGTGTCGCTATGACACTGTCTATGACGCGTTTTTTCTCCTACCAAACGATTTATTTGAAACAAATGAATAATTCTTTGACACAACGAAATCCTTGATGAATGGAGTACTACATAGTCTGATAAAGCATTTATTTAAATGAAATAGGTAGTTGAGTAGATGATACTTGCAAAACTTGTGAATAGAAATATCACTTTTGTTTGAGTCTAATAAAATGTTTCTTTGCAATTTACACTTAAAAAAGAATTTGTTTGAAATAACTAAGGCGAATCAATTATAACTGTTTTATCAAGTCGAACAAATGTACTTGTTGAAATACACAAAAATTTGATAGTTTCAAAGAGAAAATTATGCTACTATACGTTATTTGGTTGATGGAACCAAACTATTTTTCTCGGTGTAGTCCGTCGGTCGCGGCGGATGAAAATTCGTGTATACACGCGAGCGTACAGGAAAGGCGCGATACTCGACGAGGAGAGAGAGAGAGAGAGGGTCGTGCGCAACCCTGAGATATTACGTAGACGTGTAAACCCCCAAAAGTGACAAACCGCGGGGGTGTGACCCGCGTGTTTACGTACAAACATGTGCGATGAGCTTTACACCTGTATAATGCACGTAATTCCATGACACTCGTTTCAAACTCTGCGGTGGCGAACAAAAGGGCCACCTCGACTCTGGAAATTATCGCGTTCGCGTCCTTTTGCCCGTTGAACCGCGATTGAAATACGCAAACGTACGTATAACGGTGTTTAACGTGTGTGTGTTTGCGTGTGTATGGCCGCGCGTGCAACAAGAGGAGGAATGACGACTCTGTGTGTATATATTTCGCGAGTATTCGTGGGCAATATGGAAGATCATATGTCATACGAGAGGCAGGAGGTGAAAGCTCGCGAGAGAGAGAAGGATGAGATTTTCCCCGCAAAATCTCTCGGTCCAAACCCTCAAAACCGTAGCTCACACAGCGGCATCTCGCCCTCGCGGGCGAACGTTTCGCGTACACACGTTCCCGAGTATAAACATTCGTCAAGCCTGGTACGTATACGTATATACCTACCAGGACGAAAGTTACGGCGAGTTACGTACACGCGGCTGTAGTTATGACGTATACAGACATGAAAATTGAATTCCTACGCCACACGGAGCGGGAATACAACGAACCGAAGCGAATACACGTCAAATAAAATAAATAAGACCGCCCCCGGCAAATCGCGATGCTTTTTTTTCTCGTGCCACTTTTACTCGTATTTATACGCGTTATTTCGTCGCGTGACTCTGATATTTTCATCCCCTCCGAGTGCCCCCGCTGGATATATATCGATACGTTTCATTTTTTTTATTTTCCAATCGGGAGCTCGGAAATTTCGCAACAGCATTTTCCCGTCGAGCCAGCGCTTATACGCGCTTTTTCCTCCTTATCGCGAGAGCATGTGCTGCTTGATGTATATACGTTTTGGAGGAGCGTGAGCTCGGGGAAGTTTTATCGAGCCAAGTAGGAAATATTTTTGGAAAAATAAGAAGGGGATGCGAGGGTTGTGCGACCTTGAGTCGGATATTGGTAAAGGCGAATGGACGATCTCACGTTCGTCATGGGGAAGAGAGAAATTAAATCGTCAGAGGGTAGTTCTCGAGGCGATGATCCTCAGGGATGAAGGCCGTCATTGTCGTCCCCGATTATTCAAAAGGGAAGGAAATCAAAGTGAGACACCGCGGCCATGTCGGCAAGGGTGAAGCGGCGGATGGAGGAGCCTCCGCTGCTGGTACCGCTGGTGCGCGCGGAGTATGTCGGGCTCGTTGTGGTCTCGCGCGACTCTTTGTCCGCCCGACGATATAAGGGTGAATCGAGTATATACACATGTGCGCGTATCGAGAGAGGGAGGGGGAGGGACGAGGTTCACGGGGTTTGGATTTATTGCCGCATTCCAACCTGATAATTCTGCACGATTGGGTGGTTCGTGCGGGCTTCGAGCATGGAACACGTTAGCCATTTACCGCACAAGCACATACCTATATACACAAGTATATAATAAATATAAAACATCGCGTGTCTTTACCGTTTATCATCGGCGAAGAAAAGCAGCTGTCCCGCTCCCTTGCGGAGACACAAAAAAGCACAATGACACGCTCGTTGTGCAGGCTTCGTCGCAGGCCGGCATGCAGCAGTCATCCCTCGCGCGTCGCCCTTCTTTCTTCCTTGAGCTTCAATCCGGTGGCCGATTAATGCCCCCGAGTGGTGATGATCAAGTATTAACAGCTCGGAAAATCAACGCCACTCGCAAATTTCCGCAATCTACGGTATCAACGCGTTTTCCAACGTCGGTTTTCATCCCGCGATCCTATTTTCGGACGGATTGAGAGGAAGCACGATGCCAACGTTTTTGGCCGCATTATCAATGCGACATCGATGTTCCATTTCCCGTGTGCTTTCCCATTTTGATATCCATCGATATAAACTCTCTCTCTCTCAGCTAGGATTCCATGTACCAACGCGAAAATACCGTCGAAAATATCGATCTGTCTGCTGGTCAGCATCGATGACGGAACTTCAAACAAATGCGCTCGGTTCTCGCGTCACTCTATTACCCTCGCGAGCTTCCCAAAACGGTGGAGAATCTTTTGAAAAAAGCAAGCTTTTTTTATCGAAATTTTATCGAGCTTCCCCCGAGATGCTGTAAATCGACCGAGATGATTATTGCGGGGGACGAGAAAACATGGCTAATGTCCGGAAAGATGATGGGTTTTTTTTTCTCTCGACATGTACACCGAGAAAAATAGTTTGGTTCCATCAACCAAATAGCGTGTAGTAGCATAATTTTCTCTTTGAAACTATCAAATTTTTGTGTATTTCAACAAGTACATTTGTTCGACTTGATAAAACAGTTATAATTGATTCGCCTTAGTTATTTCAAACAAATTCTTTTTTAAGTGTAAATTGCAAAGAAACATTTTATTAGATTCAAACAAAAGTGATATTTCTATTCGCAAGTTTTGCAAGTATCATCTACTGAACTACCTATTTCATTTAAATGAATGCTTTATTAGACTATGTAGTACTCCATTCATCAAGGATTTCGTTGTGTCAAAGAATTATTCATTTGTTTCAAATAAATCGTTTGGTAGGAGAAAAAACGCGTCATAGACAGTGTCATAGCGACACTTTCTCAATAACGACATAGCAACGCAGTATTAGTAACGACATAGCAAGACATAGCGATCCAAAAAGTGTCGTTAAATAGAATTTTATTTAAGTCAAGTAGGTCTCTTTTTTTATAAATGAATTGCGGTCGATGAAAACATTTATTTGGCGTAAAGAAACAGTTTCATTAAAAATCATTCAAACGTTTAGTATCGTCGAGATATAATGAATTTATTTGTTGGAAGCAAACAAATTATTTCACTGAAAGTCTAACAAAAGTTTGGTATGCCAAGATACAACCAAATCTTTTTTCTCAGTGTACAACGGTTTGCAGGGTGGGAGTAAGTGTGATACGAGCCTAAAGGGCTTGGGATGCTGCGTAGATTCGGTCGCGGGCGCGGGTACACCGACACGGTGGCGTTCGCCATCGGAGCTATAACAGTGCACGGTACACACATCAATCACCGGCATTTTAATATCGGCCGGCGCGGAGGCGCACAATAGCACGAAAACGCACATTCCCCGGAGAGAAAACGAGACAGATATACGCGGAAAGAGAGGGCGAGATTCAGCGGTCTCTCCCTCGAACGCTGCTGCCAAACGGGCAAAAAGAGGAGAGTGAAAAGACGCAAAAAAAAAAGCAAAGAAAAAGCTCTTCCTCTTCCCGCGCGCATAAACACGAGAATTCTCGTGTAATTCGCTTCGGTATTATCGCGAGGCCGTCAATTAGTCACGGGTCCGCTCCGCTGCATGAATATGACGAATCGTCGCGCAGAAATGCCAAGGAGAAATGCGACCGACGAGCGCGAGAGAAAGAGTCGCGGGGGATGAAAACGTACGGAGATAAACGTGTTGATCCAACGGATTCTGGAGTAAAACTCGCAGCTTTTTCGAGCAAATTCGCGTACACGAATTTTTGTCGGAAAATCCACTCGTCCGAACTTGCAGCTTTGTTAATCATCGTATGCGGAAATCGACGGGCGATGAATGGAAGAGGAATAATGTATCGCATTAATTAATCATTCGTCGAGTATACGGTGTTTATTGCACGCGCGTTGGGTACAGCGTGAAGGAATCTTTATAGTCCCATCCCGTGTAGAAATTTGATCTGGACGTCCCGACTTTAGACCGGGCCCTGGTCTGGATTTCCTTGGTTTGGCCTGGTCTTAGTTTTTTGGTAGGGGCCTGGTAAGGGGCAAATAGGGAAAATCGGGCTATTCTCGTCAATATTTCCATGTCAGAAAATGCTCATGGCCTGGTCGGGATTGCCATGAATACAATTCTGAGTTCTGAGTTATATACATATACTCCCGATATGCTCGCCTTCGTTGCGCCTAACGCGCAACATTCGTTGGTAAGGCAGTGCGACAAGGGAAAAATAGAATTTAAAATATGATCTTGCTTACATTTGAATTTTATGTTTCAATTTATTCCGTGTGCTCTACTTCCTTATTTCCCTACACAAATGTGTATGATTTCATATTAAGTCTCAGATCGGATTCCAACCGGGCTGTGGCATGGAATGACATTTGAAAACCAAGCAAGGGCCATGGCTGGGCATGGCTATTTCCCGGCTTACTGTTCTGAGCGGGTGCTGATCAGGCCCTGGTCATTTCCCGATTATTTCCCGGTGTATGGAAATGAAACCAGGCCCTGACTTATTACCCGTTACATTGCTAGCCGGATCCCGGCCTGGCTAGCCTGGCTATGCCCCGATATCAAATCGGGAAAGCCAGTACTGGGCCTGACTTGTTCCCGATCAAAATTTCTACACGGGATGTGCGAGTGCGTCGTCCGTGTTATCCGTCAGAGAGGAAAAGAGGAACGATGGGGAGAGGAGAAAGAGATAAATGTCGATTATATCGTCTGATGAAAAATCGATAAGTCTCGTTAATCGCGTTCCCCGCGCTGACAGCCATTATTTAACGATCTCCCGCGCGTCAATGTAGCATAAATACACGCGTATTACACGTACGTATACGTGCAGCATATTCCGCGGGCACAGCAGCGAGGCGAAAAGGCGACGTGTGACACGAGAGTGTAACGCCGCAGCAGCCCTCCTCTCCTCCGCGGTTTTCTCCTCTTTCCGCTGCTGCCATGGACCAAAAGTGCGCTCTCGTGTTCTCGTTGTTTCTCTCGCGGCCATCAAAGTGTGTGCCGCGATTTCCGTCCACCCCCCATCAGCAGCCGCCTCTGTTCATCCTCGTTCGACACACATTTTCAACGCGCACATGTCGTATGCACCCTCCGCGCGCCGACACACGAAAATATGAAACTCGTTTCACACATCTCGCGGGCCGCCTCGGCTTGTTGGATAAACGAATTTGTCAGCGCGAGATTGATGCGACAAGTCCTAATAAAAATAAACCTGTCGCGCGAATCGTCAATCAAACGCGAACGAATGCTACGAGCGTGATTAACCGTTTTTCTATTTTTCCGACGCGAAAAAAAGGAATCCATAATTCTCGGGAGTCTTTCTCCGATCGGCTAATTATCGCACAGACAGGCGTGAGACAACGGCTATTTAATCGTTTCGAATTTTTGTGGCTGTCGAACAAGCCTGTTTGAGCTCCTCTCTCGATTTATTCAACCCTGATACATCTGTACAGGGGGGAGGGGGGTTAGATCTTTCGTCTTAGAAAAATAACAATATAAAATCTCCAAGGTTCGCAAATTCAGAGATCTTTTGAGATCGAAGAGACAACGGCTATTTAATCGTTTCGAATTTTTGTGGCTGTCGAACGTTTGAGCTCCTCTCTCGATTTATTCAACCCTGATACATCTGTACAGGGGGGAGGGGGGTTAGATCTTTCGTTTTAGAAAAATAACAGTATAAAATCTCCAAGGTTCGCAAATTCAGAGATCTTTTGAGATCGAAGAGACAACGGCTATTTAATCGTTTCGAATTTTTGTGGCTGTCGAACGTTTGAGCTCCCCTCTCGATTTATTCAACCCTGATACATCTGTACAGGGGGGAGGGGGGTTAGATCTTTCGTTTTAGAAAAATAACAGTATAAAATCTCCAAGGTTCGCAAATTCAGAGATCTTTTGAGATCGAAGAGACAACGGCTATTTAATCGTTTCGAATTTTTGTGGCTGTCGAACGTTTGAGCTCTCCTCTCGATTTATTCAACCCTGATACATCTGTACAGGGGGGAGGGGGGTTAGATCTTTCGTCTTAGAAAAATAACAGTATAAAATCTCCAAGGTTCGCAAATTCAGAGATCTTTTGAGATCGAAGAGACAACGGCTATTTAATCGTTTCGAATTTTTGTGGCTGTCGAACGAGCCTGTTCGAGCTCCTCTCTCGATTTATTCAACCCTGATACATCTGTACAGGGGGGAGGGGGGTTAGATCTTTCGTCTTAGAAAAATAACAATATAAAATCTCCAAGGTTCGCAAATTCAGAGATCTTTTGAGATCGAAGAGACAACGGCTATTTAATCGTTTCGAATTTTTGTGGCTGTCGAACGTTTGAGCTCCTCTCTCGATTTATTCAACCCTGATACATCTGTACAGGGGGGAGGGGGGTTAGATCTTTCGTTTTAGAAAAATAACAGTATAAAATCTCCAAGGTTCGCAAATTCAGAGATCTTTTGAGATCGAAGAGACAACGGCTATTTAATCGTTTCGAATTTTTGTGGCTGTCGAACGTTTGAGCTCCTCTCTCGATTTATTCAACCCTGATACATCTGTACAGGGGGGAGGGGGGTTAGATCTTTCGTTTTAGAAAAATAACAGTATAAAATCTCCAAGGTTCGCAAATTCAGAGATCTTTTGAGATCGAAGAGACAACGGCTATTTAATCGTTTCGAATTTTTGTGGCTGTCGAACGTTTGAGCTCCCCTCTCGATTTATTCAACCCTGATACATCTGTACAGGGGGGAGGGGGGTTAGATCTTTCGTTTTAGAAAAATAACAGTATAAAATCTCCAAGGTTCGCAAATTCAGAGATCTTTTGAGATCGAAGAGACAACGGCTATTTAATCGTTTCGAATTTTTGTGGCTGTCGAACGTTTGAGCTCTCCTCTCGATTTATTCAACCCTGATACATCTGTACAGGGGGGAGGGGGGTTAGATCTTTCGTCTTAGAAAAATAACAGTATAAAATCTCCAAGGTTCGCAAATTCAGAGATCTTTTGAGATCGAAGAGACAACGGCTATTTAATCGTTTCGAATTTTTGTGGCTGTCGAACGTTTGAGCTCCCCTCTCGATTTATTCAACCCTGATACATCTGTACAGGGGGGTGGGGGGTTAGATCTTTCGTCTTAGAAAAATAACAGTATAAAATCTCCAAGGTTCGCAAATTCAGAGATCTTTTGAGATCGAAGAGACAACGGCTATTTAATCGTTTCGAATTTTTGTGGCTGTCGAACGTTTGAGCTCCCCTCTCGATTTATTCAACCCTGATACATCTGTACAGGGGGGAGGGGGGTTAGATCTTTCGTCTTAGAAAAATAACAATATAAAATCTCCAAGGTTCGCAAATTCAGAGATCTTTTGAGATCGAATCGCCGCTGTAGAAAAATTCGCAGCAGAGACTGATGGATATCGCGCGAGGGGCATTTTGCAAATCGGGCGAGAATGAGATCGTCGGAAAGTGTTGCTTCTCCACGAGGAAATTTGTGTTATCCTTGTCATATGTATTTGTACGCATGTACGTATATTATACGCGGATAAAAACGGGTTTGGGGGTGTAGGAGACTCGCACACGCGGTACTCCAGTGGCGCAACTCGAGGGAGATGCTCCGACGGTTCTCCTCCAAATGGATGTATCTCGTAAAGCAAGCGATCCGACAAATACGAATATATTTATCTTTTCTCGTCTTTTTTTTCTCTCTCTCTCTCTTCACGACACTCTTACCCTCTTCATATCTCAATACCGTTTATCCCTCGGAGAATCGCTCCGGCTCACCCTTTTCCAGCCTCTCGAGTTTGCCTCTCGTGTGTGTTTGCTGCTCTTCTCTCTCCCCCTCTCTCTCTCTCGGATCGTCGGTGTAAAATGAGACGAAACACCCTCTCGACGATTTAAGAAAATTTGTTCAACTCGTTGGTCGCGTGGCACTGAAAATGCGGTCGACGTCATCGTTTTCTTTTTTTCCCCATCTTTTTCCGTATATTCCACAGCAGAGCTGCGAGCGAGCTTCTCAATCTCCTCGAAGCTCGAATATCCTCCTTATCCTCCTTTTGACGTCGCTGCTGAACTTTGGAGCGCAACGAGTCGCACACACAGAGCGTTTCGGAAATTTCCCATCACATTCCGCAGAGTCGCGCGAAGGAAAAATACATCATTAGTTGCAAAACGTTTTATCGGCGCGCGTACGAGAGTTTCGCGAATTTAAAACAGCCTCGGTCTCACGCGGAGCTATCGGATTTAATATCCGCTCGCGATGATTCTCCTACGAGAGCAGGATGTATGGACTCGTGATCGACGTTCATCCGTATACAGAGAGCGAAACGGAAAAATTGCCGAATTCGCATCCCTCGGAAAACAAAACCGAGAGAGATTTAAAAGTATTTTTCGCGTACGATATACGGATCGAAAAACAAAAGCCAACGAAAAAAAGGCTACAAATCGCAGCGTGCTGCATGTGCGCCCTCGCGAAAGGACGCGGTCGTGTTTTCGTACAAAAAAAAAAGAAAAAGCGAGCAAAATCTGCAACATTTTTTTTCAACTTCGATATATTTTTTTTTTCCTCCTCTCGATGAATTCCTCTTTTTTTTTCGTTCTGCAACGGAGATATTCGGTTTCGATGTATCCGGAGTGCTGAACGTGTGTGACGAGCGTGATTCTTCGATGTTTGCGGGATAAAAAATCGTCGAGTCTCTCAATTTGATTCTGATAAAATCTGCATTCGACGCCGCCGGGAGAAGCGATATCCCGGGAAATCGCGATTTGCACCACCTTCCGGAGTGCATCTGCGGATAAAAAGGCGAATTGGTTGAAAAAAAAAAAAAAAAAACCAACCTGGCGCGTCCTTTGAGTTCCGCGCTTCATTACGACGCAGCATCCGCGGACCGCGTCGGATGCAACGATCCGACGCAGGAGCTTCGTAAGCTCGCTCGGAATTTTTATAAAAAAAATAAAAGAGTAAAGAAAATGATCGAAAACGAGGGGGGGGGGGGGGGGGAATAACGAGCTCCGTGAATTCTCCGGATGAAAATTTCCAGCGTGCGGATTTTTCTCGCCAGTTTTTTCATCGATCATTCGAAAACGCGGATGCTTTCGGTGCTGGTTACGCAACAGTTTGAAGAACTCGTACAGCTGTGCGTACGCGTTCGAAAAATAGAAATAAAAATGGGCTCGACTATTCGACTTTTTCGAGAGGAATCTTTTTTTTTCGGAGCAAAGGATCGCTCTTGGAGTCCGCGGTGGATATTTATCCGAATTTTTCCACACCTATAGAGAATGATTTATTCGCGCAAAGACCGCTGCAACGCGAAGAAGTTTACCCGCCGTTTGGTTTTATACTTGATTTACACGCTGGGAGAGCGATGATTTAAATAATTCTTCGTTGGTGCGGAAGAGAAAGAGCGAGCGATCCCTGTCGCTCGTCTGCTGATCATGTGCCGCGTCGTTGCTGCGTCATGCTTTTGCCGCTCTCTCGCTTTCTCGCTTTTTTTTTTTTTTTTCCCCCACAAGCCCGCAAAATTATTCTGACCAAGCTCTCGTGGCAGAGTGCATTACCAATTCAAAGGAGGACCGTCGTTGTAGTTACCGCGGGGTTTCGGATTTTGCCACGCAGATTTAACAAAGGGGAGGTGGCGGCGGAAATCGAGACGAGTGTGCGAACACGCCGGGCAAAACGGAGGACCGTTCTTTTCGTTAATTACTAATAATATTCAGACGCTAGAAATTCGTGGACGTGAAGGTGCGAGGAGCGTGTTTCGGTCGGTAAAGCGCGGAAAAACTCACACGCCGGAATGATTTTCCGCGAGTGTCGAAAGTCTCTCTCTCTCGAGCGAGAATTACCATACGCAAACCGAGAGAAACCGAGGATCGACGCCGTGTTTCTTCCACCCTCTCGGTGTATATCTTCGTCCTACGGGCGATCCTCGGTTTCGCGCGAGAAAAATGAATAAAATTACGCGAGAAGCGCGAGGAAATTTTTCGAGCGCGCGTTTCCCTTTTTGTAGCACCCTTGAAAAAATCGCGAGAAGACGAGAGGAGAATCGCGTCTCGCCCATCGATCTTTCCACGCTGATTCGTGATGGAAAATCGCGTTTTTTTTAATCGACGATGCATCCTCGCGAGTCCGTCGAGTTGAGGAGCGGAAATGGGGGTGTGACCCCCTGGTGCGGTCGTCGTAGACGACCACCGTCAGGGTTGAACGATGCCCCGGTATAAGTCATAATGCGGACAGCAGCGCGGTTTCCGGGGATGAGAAGTTTAAATGGCTCGTCCGTATGGCGCTCTCACCTCACCGTATATATCGTCGTCTCTCGCACCCTGCTCGCAGTCTCGCTCCTCTCGCTTTTACCCTTCCTGATGATGCTCGACGAACGCACCGTTCCTCGCACCGGCTCCACCAGCCTCCCTCTCGTGTTTTACTCGAAATCCGCGTGACACCGCTCGGTAACTACACGTTTTATCACCCACGTTATATTTCAATCGGATCCTCTCTCGTCTCTCGATCATTTCCAAACGAATATTCCCCGCCGGAGAATACACCGCGCGATCTCTTGTATATAATTGAATCGTTAAATTTGAGAAGAAAAAAAAAAAAGATCGAAGAAGATGGAACGGAATAAATCAGAGAACCAGCATCCGATTCGTTTATTCCCAACTGCGAGAGGGAAAAGGTTGCAGTGTGTGTATTAATCAGCGGAAGCTCGATAACCGCGGATGCCCGTCGGAGCAAAAGCCAACTGCGGTGTGGACCGAGGTGGCTTCCGGCCGGAGAACGATGCGAGAATCAATTATTAAAAACCGCGAGACGATAATTATTAACGGCGAACCATCGCGCGGAGAGCATCGGAGCCCGTCCGAACCACGCCCGGAATCCCCCAAATTTATCATCGCCGCTTCGGGTCCACCAAAAAAAAGAAAAAAGAATCAAATTTTCCAACCTCGCGGAAGCCCGATGATGATTTTCGCGTGCTCTCGTTACATGTACCGCAGTAGAGTATCGGATAATAGTCGGACGTCGCTTCGTCAATTCCGAAGCGATATTCTCTCTCGCGTTCGATCGTACGAACGGGTGAGATGGTTAAAAAAAATGGAGGAAATATAGCAATCCCCATGGGGATTGCTATATTTCCTCCATTTTTTTCCTCCACTGAGAAAAAAGATTTGGTTGTATCTTGGCATACCAAACTTTTGTTAGACTTTCAGTGAAATAATTTGTTTGCTTCCAACAAATAAATTCATTATATCTCGACGATACTAAACGTTTGAATGATTTTTAATGAAACTGTTTCTTTACGCCAAATAAATGTTTTCATCGACCGCAATTCATTTATCAAAAAAGAGGCCTACTTGACTTAAATAAAATTCTATTTAACGACACTTTTTGGATCGCTATGTCTTGCTGTGTCGTTACTAATACCGCGTTGCTATGTCGTTATTGAGAAAGTGTCGCTATGACACTGTCTATGACGCGTTTTTTCTCCTACCAAACGATTTATTTGAAACAAATGAATAATTCTTTGACACAACGAAATCCTTGATGAATGGAGTACTACATAGTCTAATAAAGCATTTATTTAAATGAAATAGGTAGTTCAGTAGATGATACTTGCAAAACTTGCGAATAGAAATATCACTTTTGTTTGAGTCTAATAAAATGTTTCTTTGCAATTTACGCTTAAAAAAGAATTTGTTTGAAATAACTAAGGCGAATCAATTATAACTGTTTTATCAAGTCGAACAAATGTACTTGTTGAAATACACGAAAATTTGATGGTTTCAAAGAGAAAATTATGCTACTATACGCTATTTGGTTGATGGAACCAAACTATTTTTCTCGGTGCATGGTTTCGAATTATACCGTCGATATATTTCGGCGAGTGCGGACAAAGTTGAGTCTTGATGAGAGAGGCATGGCACGTATACTTGTCGCAAATACACACGCCCGCGTATAGGCAAGTTGGGAAAAGAGAAGCTCGACTGATGGGAGTTTGGCGTGTAGATTCTCCTCCTCCCCCGCACCCCACGTTCTTCCTGACGATCCTCCGGAACTTGCGTCGATTTGTCGCATCTGTGCACGTTATTCCAACTTGCCGCGTTAAGGCTAAGGGCTTAAATCACTCTCTCAAAGCGGCGGAAGGGTCGACGTCGTCACGCGAACAAGTCGGCTCTGATTCCACCCGACTTGCGCGAGTCTCTACACAGTTTTCTTCGATCTTGTCTTCGGATATCCCGAAAATTTTGGAAAATCATCGAAATTTACCGAAAACATCGAGGATCGCGCTTTTTTCTCGAGCATTTTCCGCGTCTGTGCGCAACGCCAGGCGGCACACATCCAACGCGTTTTGCACACAGCCGCACTCGTGCACGTTCGAGCTACGATGGTTTTTGCGGAATCTCCTCGACGTTAAACGAAACGGAAGTGCCTCGAGGCTCGTTCTCGCGAGCGACTTCGACGACGGAAAAAGACCACCGCGAGAGGGAGCGGCGGAGAACCATTCGGTCCGTACGGGAAAATAGCAAGTTGCGGAGGCAACCGCGCCGGGGCGAAGCTTAAAAATACGCAATCTCGAGAAGCCGTCATGCCGAAGAATTGAAATACCCGAGCTTCGCCACCGGAGCGTGTTCTTCCCCTTTGATATCGTTTACCCATAATCATTTAATTTACCTCGGGGTGCAAGGAGAGAAACGTCGAAATCTCTTCCAAGAGCCTCGTCCTTCCTCCCCGGACAGCTTTTTACCTGTCATATACGTCCCGAGTTATCGCCTGAAGGATTCGCAGCTCGGGAACATCCGACTTCTTTTAAAAGTCTCGTCACGCCTCGTCGAGCAACACCTCCGTATCCAACCCCCCTCCTCCATCCCCCTTTCGCCCTCTCTTTGTCAAAACACACACTTTTCACGAAAATCTCCAGTCTGCGCATCGCGGACCCTCCGCACATAGACTTTCATCCTCGAATCTCGCGTACGTCGTTTTCGAAAGTGCGTCTTCACCCGCTGCTCTCGATTGGGATTAACCGTCAGAGACGCGATATTGTCTGTTGCGCGGATACTTTTTTTATGCTTCGTATATATTCCCCACTCTCTCTCTCTCTCTCTCTCTCTCTCTCTCTCTCTCTCTCTCTCTGAGTAAGCTCCGAGTGATAAGGACCCCGCCGGGAGGATGGGAAACTAAATATATGCAATATTGTCTGGAAAAAGCTCGAAATATCTCGCGGATACGCGAACAAAAGAGGGAAAAATGGGGAATCGTCGGGGGGTAGGAGATATTTCACGATTTCCTCGAGGTTCGCTGCTTGATTTTCCCTCCTTGTTCTTCTACCTCTCTCCTGCGTATACTTTTGCTTACACACTCGGCTTTCGCTGGTGAGACGACGCGGTAATATGCCCCGCCGCCTCGCAGAGACACTTTCCATGCAAAATATACGGCATGTATATCGTCGGGAGAATTCGACGACTCCGCGATGATCCGATCGGTTATTGAATCGTTAAGCCCTCGGCCGAATAAAAGCCGATATCATCTGCATAAGCAACGCACCCTGCCCTATATACCCTACCCTAGCCCACACCCCGTCGTATACGCCTCCTCCTTTTTCTCTCCTCCTTTTTTTCATCTCGCGCAAAGAGTCCCGCCGAGCCGTCAAACTATACGCAAAATGCTTTGTGAAATATCTCGATGATTCTCTCATTAAGGCCCACGGTTGTCGCGCGGAAAGTGCAATTTTCCTCTGAATTTTCCGCACGTTCGGATTCGCATGTGACATTTTCGTTTGCAGGTCCTGCCTCCTTCGAAATAAAATCTATCGCATATTTATTTATCCCTGTAATAGGATACGTTGTGTACATTCGCGTGGAGCCTGTGTAACATTGGGGTAAAAAGAAGCTTGTAGGTTATATCGTTTGGGCACAACGGAGGGCTGGAACGCGCGTGTGCGGGTGTGTGTTCCTCGCCCCTCGGTGCAAATAATATTTTCAGACGCTAAAATGTGTCAAGCGACTGATCCCAGCTGACATTTGAATATCCGCGGGTTTTGCGGAGGGGCCAAAGGGTCCCGCACCCCGCAAACGAGGGAGAGGAGAGAAAGAGGAAAAAAAGTCGACGGCAAAAAGAAGCTTTCGCTTGTATTGTATTCGCTCCTCCGGACGACCCTCGACTTTGACACGCCGGTACGAAAAAAAAGGAGAAAAAAAAAGTAGATCCGTTCGATCAATTTTTCAGCGATACTCGAAATGCCTAATGAGTATCGAAAAGACGTTTCCAATTTTCCAAAAAAAATAATACATCGCATCAACTCTCTCGTACTGTCGAAATGAGGAAAAAAGGGGAGAGTTTTACACGAGCTTTGACCGAAAAATTTTCAAGATTCTTCGCGGGGTCGGAGATGTTCGCGCGTGTATATACTTGTATTTATGAGTTTTACAACGGAGCTCGCGGACACGACGATTAAGTGCGAGATTTAACGATCGATGAAACTTACGAGCGACTGAAAAAAGAAATACGGTGAGACGAAACGTGCGGTTAACGGCGCAGAGGGGCAAAGACTAGCTGCGCTCTCGGGCGTGTTTTCGAGGCATAAAGACGCGGAAAAGAAAGGGTCAGCTGTATAACCAGAGTGCATGCAGCGCGCCTCTCGGCCGTCGCTATATTTACAATGTAGATTCAACTTCCGTTCGCGCAGCGTATCTTCTCTATCCACCCTTTTTCGAGTATCATAGCGCATCGACGAAAAAATATCGTGAATGTGGAAATGGATACGAATATACATTATTCAAAGGTTATTTCTCTCGCGGAGGTGAGATAAATCTCGAGGCGCGTAATCTCCGCGACTGCGTTGATGCTTAATGGACTTGACTGTGCCGTGCGAGCCGAGCCACGCAACTTTTAACGCTTTTACGACTCGATTTTATAAAATCATTCTTTAATCTCGGCTGTACCCCGGACGAAAGAGCGTAAACCGCGTGTGTGTACGTATACACGCGTATTTATGGTCCAGAACGGTCGTCGTTCGGAGGCGGAAATGGCGACGTCTGCCCACGCCATCTCTCGCTAAATTGCGCGCCGTCTACTCTCTCACCGGGACTAGACGTAATAACGGATGGATTCTTTCGGAAATTTCCATTTTTGAGCTTCCCGCGAAATTGCAGATTCGATCGATACGCAGAGGGACAATGGTGCGGTTAAATCGACAGTGAGACTTGAGATAATGAAAACGCGATCGTTGGATGCTGGAGGTTTTTTTTTTTTTTTTTGCAACTCGATGTATGGACCGTGGTGAGAGATTTTTTACCGCTAATCTTGGTGCAACTTTGTACCAGGACCAAGTGCAGGACGGAAAGAGAGGACTCCTCGATCGTCTCGTTGAAGCAAAAACGTGGGGGGGGGCTCGGGGATGCCGTTACGATTTTACAGCACTGGTTTGACACGGCGATTAAGCGGGAGATTTAACCGACGACGGAGTGCTGCCAGGGCGAACAAACTCCCCGCGCGTCCGGCACGTCCTTCTTTTTTTCTCCATTTCTTTTTTCGTGTACGCGCGCGTGCATGCACACTTTGTGCATTTTCGTCGCTTATAAACCTTTCCTGGAATATGATAAATAAGTAAAAGTCCTTGTGCTCGCGGGACTAAATATATGCACGTTTTATCACTGCGCATCTTCTCATCTCGCTCCGCGAGCCGTTGTTGGTTTCTTTTCGCCTTTTTTTTTGATTTTTTTTTCTCCTCTGCTTCGTTATTCTTTTTTTTTTTTATAGGTTTGCCTCGATTCGTTAATAAATCCTTTTTTTCCGGCCTCCCTGTCTTCCCCCTCATTCTCTCTGTCGATTCGCCGTTTCATCTCGGAGCAATAACCGATCGTGTGTATACCAGAGTGAGCATATACGATCGATAAAAAGCGTGATAGATTCTTGAACGTGCTGCGAGAATTTTGTACACCTCGAGGAGACCTCGAAGAGTCGTCTGCGAGCGGCCTCTTTTGAAAAATATCCCAGGCGCGATCGCACGACTGCGCCGCAGCGCTTAAAAATCGTATTATCGCATTTTCGATGAAATACCGGTGTGTTTTGCAATCAGAGGGGGAAAATACATCGATATGGACCATTTGGAATCATTTTTGAAATCCAAAATTTTTCGCCATTTTTTGCCAAATCGGGTTGATTCGGTAAAAGGCTTGCCATTTTTTTCCCCTTTGAGATAGACACTCACTTCACCATCTTTCAAGTCTACTCGAGAGCGTCTCCAAACCCCCCCAAAAAATGTATGTAGCATAATTATTAACCGAGTTACGACCACTTGAAATTTCGGTTTTTCCGAGATTTCGTGAAAGTTGGCAAAAAAGGGTCGAAATTTTTTTCTTCAAATTTTCAATTTTTCAAGATCCTATCCGATCGGAAATTTCCCGCCGATTACGAAACCCACCGACTTTTTCCCGAAAACTTGAAATTTCAACGAGAAAATGGGAATTAATTGTTACAATACTTATTATTGCATTTTTGGACTGAAATATTGAGTTTTCGATAAAATATCGATGTGTTTCGTAATCAGCGGAAAAAAATACATCGATATGGACCATTTGGAATAATTTTTGAAATCCAAAATTTTTCGCCATTTTTTGCCAAATCGGGTTGATTGGGTAAAAGGCTTGCCATTTTTTTCCCCTTTGAGATAGACACTCCAGCTTGTCCTTGTTCTCTTGGCAATTGATGAGGCTTCAAAATGCCGTTTGGTTCATCTAGATATCTTGATTTTTCGATTTTTGGCAGATTTTTTAAGTCGGACCATCGATTTTCGCCAATTTTCCCATACATACCCCTTTGCGTTTTTTTCGCCGATTTTCAACATCGATTTTGAGGGTGAAGCAATTGAGCTATCGACATGAAACTTTCACCATCTTTCAAGTCTACTCGAGAGCGTCTCCAAACCCCCCCAAAAAATGAATGTAGCATAATTATCAACCGAGTTACGACCACTTGAAATTTCGGTTTTTCCGAGATTTCGTGAAAGTTGGCAAAAAAGGGTCGAATTTTTTTTTTTTCAAATTTTCAATTTTTCAAGATCCTATCCGATCGGAAATTTCCCGCCGATTCCGAAACCCACCGACTTTTCCCCGAAAACTCGCAATTTCAGTGAGAAAACGTACAAAAACAGTAAACCAAATATTTTCTCGATTAACCATCAACTTCCGGACCCCATCTCCACTTCTTATTAAAAGGGGATACATGTTTTCGTCGGATGAAATCGAGACGGGATGACACGAACGTTCGCGAAGAAAACGAGACGACAGAGAGATAGGCCGGAGGAATCGATCGCGAGCGTAATTAACGTCAAAGCTCTCGAATGCATAAAAGAGAGATTCGCGAACGTCGAAAGACGGGGGGAAGAGATAAGCGTCAGAAAAATGCACCCGCTTGTTTCTTTTCGCCTCCTCCGCGAGATGCGCAATCTGCTATCTCCGATTGACCGGGGATTACTTTCATAGCTGTGTTTTCTCTCATTTTTTCCTTCCACCCTTGTAACTAGAAACGAACACGCGAGATGCGAAAAAAGAAACAAAGATGAGAAGAAAACAATTCACCGCTTTGTGTCTTTGAGGGGACTTCATTTTTTTTTGTTTTTTCCTCTCTCTCGACTCTCCTACGGGTTTCGCGTTGTTGAAAGCCGTACGGGCAAGTGTTCGGAGGAGTATGACTCTTAAAGTCCGTACATAACATTCGACTTTTATTCTCAGTGCTGTATACTTCTCGCAGCATCCGCGGCCATTCCCCGATTGCCTTTAAAACCACGTTACAGCTGGCCGTGCGCGCGAAACGTATCGACGATCGTTTGCGCCCACGGTCCAAAGATGAGGAAGGAAAAAATCCATCGTTATCGTCTCTCGCCAATTGCAATCTGCACGGGTGGCCTTGAAAGCACGTTTTTCTCTCCCGACAGAGAGCGCTTTTGAATTTTCGTCCTCGTAGCAGTGTTCGGGTGCTCCGAGAAGGAAACTCGGCGGATTCCGCATGGAACGCCCCCTGTCCGACCGACAGTCGCGAATTAAAACGTGCATTCACTCCACATGAATGACAATAATCCTCAGATCCCCAGCGTCCGAGTCACCCGTTATAATGTTCATCAGCGAGTGAGGAGAGATCCTTAAGGGGTCTGAAAATATCGGTCATTCTGCCGCAGTCTTGCATGCAGCGTGGGCATGCAAATTTTTCGCAACTTTGTTGCTTCGAGCGTGTATACGGGACGAGGTACGGCGGTGGAGAAGGACAGATGAGTCTCGCGGACTTGTCGTTGGTGCAGCGTGAGATGTGGTCCGTCAAAAGACCGTAAAACCCAAGGGCACGCATGTAAGTCGGTACATTCGCGTTTCTAAGACCCCCGCGCGAGATGGGGCAGCACACGCGGCTGAGGAGCGCGAAGGAGATGAGGAAAAAGAGAAAAAGGTCCAGCTTAAGAAACGCGACGATGCCACAGGAGTCTCTGGATCACCTTTTCTCTCCTCATCAAGTGCGTATACCTCTTTTGCATCATGCAGAAGCAACGATTTTTATGCCGCATCAAGAGAGAGAGAGAGAGAGGAGGCTCTCCTCCTCTCTCTCTCTCTCTCTCTGTCTCTCTTTCCCTTTACAACACTTTCGATTTTACTCTCGCAGCGAGTATAAACGTGAACACGCACACGCGTATAAATTATTGCCGCTTATACATCGAAGAGCGGTGTGCGATCGCGAAATAATAAAGTTTCGAGAGCCTCTAATAGCAGCACTGCGGCATAACTCGGAGATTGAGCAACGTTCAATTAAGAATCGGAGCTCTCCGACTGGACCGCGGGGATACTTTTTCATCCCGTTCCACCGACATAAATATATAAATACACCGTTGATTATCCGCGTTTTACGCGCGCGAAAGACTGCGACTTAATTCTCCGCAGCAACTATCAAATTAACACGTGAACCAAAATTCGATTAATCGAGCAGAGTCGTTGCGTTTTCGCGCTTTATCTCCGTCGTTCATCTCGCTTTCGCTGATTGACTTTTTCCATACGCATGAAGAATCGCCGGGATATCGACGAGGGGATTTATGCAGCAGGCATATACGGGTTTGCGATCGTGATACCTATATACACACGCGTATTTATTCAGCTTCTCAAATGGACCCTCGAACAGCCGTACTTTTCGACTCGCGAGCGGCGCGAAAATGTTCTCGGAACGAGTAGCAATATTTTGACGAACATCGACAAGATTAATGCACCGCATGCGCAGCGGCGATCTTTTTAAATTTCCATCGATGGAAATTTAAAAAGAGTCGAGAGAGAGAGAGAGGATTTTCGCGTCAGGATGAGGAGGGACTTGTCACCCTCGTCAATTTTCCATATGTACGTTAATCAACCAAGAGAGAGAGAGAGCGAGAGAGAGGGAGAGAGAGAGAGAAAGCCAGGCTTTTCGTTCGGCCGGTATAATTTATCCCGTTATGCTAATCTGGACGATTTGTCTAAATTAAAAGGCGCTCGGTGGTGATCCTCGTGCGGCGGATCAAGTTCCCCAACATTTCCGCTCGCCTCGTTCGCACTCTCTCTCACTCTCTCCCACCACCGCGGGCCAGCGGTGGTGGACAGGACAAACAAGGGAAAGCCCTCCCGTACTTTGCCTCTCTTTCCCTCAGTGCGGTTAGCCCGGTGAAGGATCCACTTCATCCCTCCACTGGTCATCTCCGCTTGTGCCGGTCGTTTTCTCTTGATCCACCCCCGCGACGCCTCATCTCCGCACGAATTCCTTTCCGCACGTTGCCACAGAGAGAACGAGAGAGAGAGAGGGGGGGTGCGGACGAGGGAGGCGTCGTACAATCGCCCTGGACTTTACCGCTTTTCACCAATATTCACAAATCCCAGAGGGTGTTTGCGCGTGTGGGCGTCTGCACAAAGAGGATGAAAAGGAGAGGACGACGGACCTTGATGGTCAGCGTTATCGGGCTAAATCCCCGCGGATGATGAGACTCTGGTTTATCGTAAACGTGCTCGTCCACATTTACACGATTTACGAATGTTCCGCAACCGCGTAACAAGACTCGCACGCACGCACACACACGCGCCCGTAACCGAGAAAACATACGCGAAGAAAAAACAGTGTGCGAGAAGCGGCGAACAAAAGTGAGAAAAGAAAAAAAAGCCTACGAGGATCTTCTCGTCTCTCGTCGTCCCTCTCTTTTCTTCCGTTTGCGCTCTTTTTCGCCGCGTACAAAACGCATCAAGAGCGTAAGAACGAAACACCCCTAACCACACGGGGGAAGAGGCGCGAGCGCGCGCGGTCAGCCTCAAATCCCTGCTCCGCACGAGACCTGCCTTCGAAATGAGTTTTGTTTGAAAAAAAATACAAAAAAAACAACAAGAAGCGAGCTATCCAGACCCATACATACATCTATATAAAACATGGGTATTTCGGATATCACGAATTGCCGACGATATATAATATTGCGATCGGAATATATTTCCCCAAAGGACCCGAATCTCTTCGAGGATACGCAGCTTCGAACAACGCAGGGGTTGGTTATTCTTTTTCCCCCCCTTGTCCATCTGTCATACCGAGACGTGGCGCGGGTGATGATGGACGATTAACGTAAATTCCTCCGAATTATCCTCCATCAGCGTTGACGATAAACGCCTTCGCAGTGTCCATATTTTCTTCCCCCCGATGTATCCTCCTCCACCCTCTCGCGTCGAGCATCTCCTCGTCCGCGATTCCACACGGAATGCCCCATACGTTATCAGCACGACCGACATGTCGGCGGATCCGCGCGTCTCACGGACTCTTCTCTCGCTAAGCCGTATAAATCTGAGCAACTTAACAGCGTCACGAGTCCGAGGATTAAGCGAGGAGGAGAGTCGTCGTTGTGGCACTCGGCGCCGAGCGCGCACGTTGACGAAGCGCCTCGGTATTTATACGTATAAACGTGTACGTACGCGTGTATCGGTACGCTCAGCGGCAAAAGCACGCTGCTGCAGAGGGCGCATCAATCTCCACCGCGGGTAGGACCTTTGCTTATTTCTCTTGCGGTTTCGACCTCTCACCGCGGTATTAAAACCGCAAGAGAGACGCTCGCAAAAGCGACACACGTTTTCTCTCGCATCTTCGCGAGGACTCTCGCGCGTGCACAATGCGCGTATAAACGCTCTCTGGAGGTGACGAGAGCGGCAATTTTCCATCGTTTTTTTTGCATGAAAAAGAAACACGAGGGAAAGCTTCGGATTTTCCCGTCACAAACGCCCCAATGCACCCCCTGCCGGCTTGTTTCTTCCGCGTTCTCCGATAATTACCTCAAAACCATGACTCAAAGTGTCTTTCAACGATGAGAACGCACCGAGAAAAATAGTTTGGTTCCATCAACCAAATAGCGTATAGTAGCATAATTTTCTCTTTGAAACTATCAAATTTTTGTGTATTTCAACAAGTACATTTGTTCGACTTGATAAAACAGTTATAATTGATTCGCCTTAGTTATTTCAAACAAATTCTTTTTTAAGCGTAAATTGCAAAGAAACATTTTATTAGATTCAAACAAAAGTGATATTTCTATTCACAAGTTTTGCAAGTATCATCTACTGAACTACCTGTTTCATTTAAATAAATGCTTTATTAGACTATGTAGTACTCAATTCATCAAGGATTTCGTTGTGTCAAAGAATTATTCATTTGTTTCAAATAAATCGCTTGGTAGGAGAAAAAACGCGTCATAGACAGTGTCATAGCGACACTTTCTCAATAACGACATAGCAACGCGGTATTAGTAACGACATAGCAAGACATAGCGATCCAAAAAGTGTCGTTAAATAGAATTTTATTTAAGTCAAGTAGGTCTCTTTTTTTATAAATAAATTGCGGTCGATGAAAACATTTATTTGGCGTAAAGAAACAGTTTCATTAAAAATCATTCAAACGTTTAGTATCGTCGAGATATAATGAATTTATTTGTTGGAAGCAAACAAATTATTTCACTGAAAGTCTAACAAAAGTTTGGTATGCCAAGATACAACCAAATCTTTTTTCTCAGTGCGCGTTTCGGAATTTCGGAATCGCGTATTCGTGAGACGTTATCGTGGTCAAGGGGAGAGGGTGAATACATGCATAAATACATATATATATATACAGACGTCTGAGCGAGAAAGGACAACTGCGACGGGGATGTTCTCGCGGCCCAAGGGGTCGGGACCTTCCTCGCGATGTGTGCGCAAAGTGGTGCGAGATAGCCCCGCGACACCCGGAGGGTAAATGTGTGTATGTCGTAGCCCGAGCGTGAGAGGAAAGGAGGGTGGACCGGCAGACAGGGATACAGGTTTCCCGACGATGGCTGATGAGGTATTGATGATAGGATCGCGTCAACACCAGCTGAGCCAATTACACGGCTAAATCTCCGCTGTATCCTCTCGCTCCCCGGCGTATATCGCTTCGAACCTCCTCTCGCCACCTCTCTCATCGTCGATACACGCGCGTCTGCCTGTATTATACCGGATATCAAAAGAATATCGTCACGCGATGGAGAGCCCATTTTTTCCGATCGCAAAAAAAAAAAAAGCTGCGGAAAGTAACAAGCGCCGCGTTACCATTTATTCGAAACTCTCCGAATCCATCGTAATAATGCGACTTGAAGGTAAATAAACGTCCATCGAAGGTCCGTCGAGGGTAAGTCGAAAATTGCGGATCGAGGTTACGTCAAACGTCAAAACCTTATGTATTTCCGGTCGCTCGTACTCTTGTCCGGAGTAATTAATTACCGTCGTGTCCCGCTCCGTTTATTTACTCTTCCGCACAGCATCCAGTCGTAAAACAGGGTGTGTGTTTGTAGAAGCGTAAAAAAAAATTATCCATCATCCAGCGGTCGCGAGAGAGAGGGAAAAACACGCAGGGAAAAGGGAAGATCGTCTCGCGTTAATCGGTATATGCATCGGCTCTGACGGAACGACGTTTTTGAGAAAGATTGTCGAACATACGGCTGCTGGCATCTCGCAGACGGCGTGTCTGATCTGGAAAAGAAAGGGGAGGAAAAAAAACGATAGATAACGGGGCGGCATTTGTCTCGAAAACGGGAAGCGGCGGTTTATGGGAAAGATGAAAAAAAAAAAAGGGAAAAAGAGTGTATATCGCGCAACGGTTTTACGAATAACAAAGTGGGCAGGGAGGGAGGAATAACAAACGCTCAGCGGCTACATTGAAATGGTCCGACGCGGTCGTATCTCACGGAGGAAAGTATACGAGAGAAACCACCGAGTTATATTAAGCAGAAGCATCGAGTCTCTCGCGCTCTCGGGATGCTTCCTCCTCGTCCCCGCGAAAAAGAGAGGAGAATAAACGAGTCGGCGGTGCGGGCGGGTTTGTTCCTTTCCTCTCGGAAAATCGCCTCCCAAATCTCGCGTGAAAATTACCCTATTGTCCCGTCCAAAGCCCGCTTCTCTCTTCCTTCTCCATTCTCCGCTCGTAACACTCGTAACCCTCCGCGCCCTGCCCGTTCCTCGTATATTACATCCCCCGGTTACGTAATCGGCTTTTTGTTTCACGTTTTTATCCCACACTGGGATCTATGGGGATGTCCTCCGGATGGCCACTTGGCGCCCTCGCCACCTTTGCCACCTTTCCCTTCCTCCCCTCCTGTTCGCGCAAAGGCCTCCCTCCTTCGACCAGCAAGGTGAATACCGAGGTCCACCTTAACCATCCCCCGCCGAGTCTGCTCCATTTCCCCCTCAAACTTGTACACCGGGTACGCCGACGGGAACATATGGGGTTACCGCAATATATACCCATGGGAAAGAACCCTTATAAACAAGCTGCAAATATCGTCGTCTCTTTTATCGATAGAGAGGAGAGATCAGCGCAGTCGTGCGCGTCTCTGACATTTGTTTATTCTCCTTGTTTTTCTGTTTTCTTTTTTTTTCGATATTCGATACGTCTCTTTGAATTTATGCTCGCAACGAGTATATTCCGTACGAATTTTCGAGTTTAAATTATCGACGGATCTGGCAATTATATCTCGCACGGTTGTGGAAACAAAAGTGTCTGGCCGTTTCCGGTTTTCTTTTCGGATGAATAATTTTATAGAGATTGTATACGCATAAAGGGTGTACAGTTTCGCGAGGCAATCTCGCGCGGGTGTGCATATAATAACGGTACAGTTATAATTGCACCAAAAAGACATATAATTGTGCCGAGCGATGATTAATTCCGTCCGATATGGAGAGAGCTTCGCTTTTTCTCTCCCTCGAGCGTCTCTTTCTCTCTCGCTGCGCGTACACACCGTATGAATGTTTATACGCTCAACTGGATTTTGATGAATCGATCTCTTGCCAACCGCATTCACCATATCGAAGGCTGACGCACGAGCGCGCGCGGTTTGTATATAACTTTCGCGTACGTGTGTCGATGTGCTCTGCCTCGATGACTTTTTATTGGATATACGTTCAACGGCGAATCGAGCTAAATCGACGGGGCATTTAGAGGGTTGCGCGCGATGCTCTCCGTTCCACGGTGGAACGGCTGTTATCAGCCAGAAGGGTCGGGGGGGGAGAGGGGGGACCGGGGGGCTTATCAATGCAAGATCGGTGTGGGTCGGTTTTCTCTGCGGACATATGGATGTACGTCTGTCCGCGTGTTTGTTGGCTCGCGTAAAGCCTCCCTTGTCACGGAATCACCGACTTTTCCGGGTGTTAATTACGCCTTTACGTTATTCCGCGATTAATGGACGTCCGCTCGGAATTGAAGGGGTGAGCGGACGTGGACCATATGCCGCCGGTATGTTCGACACTCTCTGACCGTTCGGACGCAGTTTACCCATTCCTCCGCACGGAATTCGGTCCTTCTCTCTCTTTCTCTCTCACTCTCTCTCTCTATCTCGTCTCTCATCAGAGTCTCGTAATCGATATATCATTTCGAGCGATTCCCCCTCGCTTCTACTCGAATGTAGTGTTTTCCCTCTTTTCCTTCGTCTCTCAACGACTCATTCGTCGGTGCGTCGCTCTCTCGAGCTTCGGCGTACAATGTAAACGCGATGCTGATCGTTTTTTCCTTCCTCCTTTGCTCTTTTCACTCCTCCCGCGCGTTTCTAAAGCCGGCATACACCGTTGGAACAGACCGACGCTCCGAAAAATATGTCAAAAATGCTCCGAGTTTGGAGTATTTTTCTTTCTCTCATCGTCTCCGTTGATGATCCGCGGTCGGATTTCTTTTTGTATCGTTATTCTTTTTCCCTCTTTTTGACGCCTGGCTCAATCGACGTGACGCGCGTCGCGTTCCTGGCAAAGTTGGAAAACAAAGTTGGAAAAGCCCCGACGAAAAGTCGCAATAAGTTTTCCTCGCAGGATGAAAACGAGTATGAGGTTTGTGCTGCCGACCCCACTGTCGTCTCTCTCTCGGTGTATTCTTCTCCGGTATGTCAACTTGGTGTACGAACAAGAGGCGTTTAGACGGAGATCGAATGATGAACTATATTGGAAGGAGAATCACGTGGCATATTGGTAAACTTGCCGGTTTTGCCGGGAGGGCAAAGCATATATACGAGGACATATGCGAGGAGATAACGTCCGCGGATATGAGGGTGGCGATCAATCGAGGACAAACGTATGTGCGCGGCGCGTTAATGTATCCAATCTTGCCTCTTTGCTCATCGATCGTTGATCGAAAGGAGGCTCGAAATGAAAAAACTCGCTCGACGAATTCTCGAACGCCTCTCACCCGCGCGGTGAAGCTTCGAACCTCATCGCGGGGGATTTTTCGTTTTACGCAAAATATCGCACACGCGCGCCATATGTCGCGCGGTGAGCTCTTCCATCTCCGTCGTTTTGGTCGCAGAAGCGCGTCGAGGGACTCGATTTCATTATCGACTCCAACTCGCCCCCCTCCTCTCCACGCTTTGGCTTTTACTCGAACCAGCTACTCGTGTCATCCGCACTCGATCAAATTGCCAATCCTGTTTCGCCGCCGCGCTCGCTCGACTTTATTTTGTTTTCCCGCTCCGATATTAGTTACCATATACACGACACATTGGTACAGCAGAGAGCAGCGAGAGAGACGCGGAAAAATGCATTTTTTTTTCTCTCTCCGCTCCGCTCCATTTTTATTTCGACGATAAACGCTCCGTTTTCGTTGCGCGAGCGTTTTGCACCTGCTTGTGTGTGTACAATACAAGTTGATACACGGACGCGCACTTGTCGCTAATCGTTTCGGTCAAACGAGGCTGCTGGGAGTTGTAAATTTCGAGATCAGCCGCCGATCTCCTCGCGGGATTCCTTCGTGGAATCTGCCGCACTAACTCCTCCGTTTCCTCTCGTTCCTCCTCCGTCGCTCTGCGCGAGGAGCTTCGAGAGCCGAACGAGATCACCCTCTTTTATAGTGTTGCCGGGCGTTGTAAAGTCGAGCAGCACCGCACGTGATAATTTATGCCACCAATCGAGAATATTCACGCGAGCGTTTGGAAAAACAGCTGTATAGAGACGAGGACCAGTCTCCTCTCGGTTTCCCGCGTTGACGCTCGGTCTTGTACTCGCTCCGCAAGCTCAGCAAGCTCCGCCGGTGTATACGACACTAAAAACCTCGTCGGATCGCGCGCGAGGGATCATATAAAATCGACAAAAAATCGTTGGCTGTATTCTAGCGAGCAGCAACGCGTATGCGGCAATGAAAAATTCCTCGCTCTAATAGTAAATGAGGTTTTACGACGGAAAAAAGGAGATTACCGAGTGCATTCGGGTCGAACGGGCCATCATCTTTTCCCTCGGTCTTTGACCGTTTTTTTTTTTTCACGACTCATCCTCCGCCAGGACGAACGAAATCACGACGACTCTCGACGGAATTTCTTTCATTTTCGGCGTCGACTCGTCACCGCGTCGACTTTTGTGGTCGCGCTCACTGATACAAATGTATCTCCGAACAGTCCCGCCGGCTGATCTCCCCGGCTAATGTAGACGTTTTCGTGCCGGTCGCCCTACACGGACGCGTACGCATCCTCGGCATTTTTCACCCACTGTAAATTACCTTCTTTGACGTTTATACCCGTCGGCCTGAACGATATGAGGCATAAATAACCGAGTGCGGCAGTGCTGCTGCTGCCCTCTGAGAAAGGACAAGTACAACCGCGGTTAAAAAATCGAAAAATCCGACGGGACATCGCCGAGATGTTTCGCGTACAAAACACTCGGCTTTTTTCTCTACTTCCTTGCGATCGTCGGTTGATCAACGGTCGACGATTTCGATGCCTCTCGAATCGAAGGGCCACTGCGGAGAGACGGTGAAACTGCCGTTTCCGGTAGCTTCGTTATTATACACAAAGTTGTACATCTCCGGACACATTCTCGCGACGAGTATACATACGCGTATGTAGGCGACAAACATCGCTATACAGACACGCATGTACTCGGAGAAGGAGAGAATGGTAAGCCCAGCCGCTTAAGTCCGTAACTCTGGCGTGATTTGTGTCCCGTCCGGGCGCGGTAGTAGTTGCCTCCCGCCTGTACGCATACGAGATCCCTCCTCCTTGGGGTCCATACGCGAATCCCTCGATCGAGAGCGCGCGTTCCCCCTGCGATAGACCAAAAGGGCGCGCGAGGCCGCCGCGTTCGCAGCCTCTCTCGAGGAGCCTGCGTCCTTTTAGAGGTGCTGGACGTTCGCGCGTGCAGCGCGACCCAAAGCGATGGAAATAGTCGATGATGCTGTACTCCGGTTAACGTACACTGGAGTACGGGCGCACTTTGAGAGCGATATACAGACCCGAGGAAGTCTCATCCCTCGTCTTGAGAGAGAGAGAGCGAACGATCGCTCTGCGCCTCTATATACGGCCTCTATACCGAGCAATTAACAAGTCCCCCTCGAGGGGCTAATCCCGCTAATCCCTTGACTGATGCCCCCGTGTGTGCTCTCACCTCGCCGCGCTACTCACTTCACCTTGTCCATGACCCCGTTCCCGCATCTGTTAGCGGCTATATACATCATCAGTGTCTCTCTCTCTCTCTCTCTCTCTCTCTGTCCGATGGTATATTTCTCGGTGTATATTTCACCCGCATGTACGCAGCTCACACTTACATTTCTTAATCTTCACGGTGACTAACTGTGACCGATCGCAGAAACGACTTTGATACTCGAGCAACGTCCGCCGCGTGCAACCTCAGCAAGGACGAGAGCGATCTGTCCGCGGATTTTTCCACTCCGGATCTTCCTTGTTTGAATTTTTTTTGTGTCCGAAATGAAATTTGCCGTTTTCAAGAGGAGGAACTCGTTTGTTTTTCTTTTTTTCCGTTGCATACGCATACGCGTCCGCACCCCCTTTTTCGCTCTTCTCTTTGCCGCTCTCGCGTGATCCAATAACGAGAATTTTGACATTTTGACGTCGATACACACCGAGCCGATTGAAAGTGCGGCAATATTTTCATTTCTCTCCCGATATGTGCACGGCATATCATCGATGCGATCCGGGAAATGGTTCGAGAGCCTGCGCCGGGGGAGGATCGAGCTCGCTCCTCTCGCATCGCGTTGCCAGCTTCCGAGCCGGCCGAATAAACGTCGGCGCCCGGTGAAACTCGCCCCAACACGCGGTCGAGAGTACTCACCGGTGTCCGTGTGGGACATTCCGGCAGAAACCACCCCTGCGTCCCCGAATCTCCGCGCTGTACGATTTTTCGAATTTAAAACAATTTTCAAAGTTTTCAAAAATCTATCGAAAAATTCCTCGCGCGTCTTCTCGTTCTCGACTCTCTCGAGAGAGGCAATCGCACATGCAGAGTCGGCTTATCGCCTCGTACGGTTAGGGTTGCGAAGCCACAAAGAGAGAAAGAGAAAAAGAGAGAGAGAGAGAGAGAAAAGATGCCACGATATTGGCTGCCGAGGCGTAAAGAGCATTAATGGTAAATCGAAACTCCCCTAATAACGCGTATATCGTGCACTCTGTTATTTTCGTCCCGGTACAAGCTTTTGCATCTCATTCCCTCTCTCTCCCTCCCCTTCTTCCGTCGAATAGCTACACGCTCTTGTCACCTATTACAAGCCTACAATGGACCCACTGCCATCGACTGCTTCTGCCTATTATGTCACATTTCGTATCCCGATTCCAATACAAATAGCCGCCGACGTGCCCGCGAGGATAGCGAGAGATAAAGAGAGAGAGGAAGCCAGCAGCAGCGACCCCGCGAGTGCGTGTATATACTACAACCGATGATGATAAATCAAACTCTTCGTTCGATACACCAGCTTTTGTCCTCGCACCCCGAACGATTCGTGTACACACATGCGTTTGTACACGTACGTACATGTGTCTCACGAACCCTCATACATCCGAAAGTTCCAAGGCTCGCTCTTTTTTTTTTTGCCTCCCTTCGCACACTCGTCGATCTCCCCGCTGCTGCTGCTGCTGCTGCTGCTGGTTATACGTATTTTGTTTTTTTTTTTGCATTTTTTTTTGCACCGTAAAACGAGCAATCCCATGTGTCCACACGATCGGCGGGGGGGATCTCTCTCGGTGAGCCGATCTAACCGAACTGCCGGCGTGTCATCGACGTTGCAACGGAGATTATAATCCTTCCGTGTGCCCGCACACACACGCACACACATGGAAATACGCGAATTTGTCGCTCGACCGAGCAAATTGAAAGTTTCTCCATATTTTTTTTCCTCTTCCATTGACTGGTCGAAAAAAAAACAAAAAAAACACCGTCTCGAGTATCGCGAAAGCGACAAATCCGTGACTTTCAGCCGAAAGTCATCCTTCTTTTCGCGTGTTTCGCGGGCTTCTTTTCGCTCGACGGAGTCTGCGATGCTTTCCCCTCGGTTCTTCGACGAATCGATGCTCCGAAATTCGTCATAACCGGAAGTGTATACGCTCGAAGCGTTGGTTTCGTCCAATGACCCGTCAGAGAGCGTAAATGCTCCGTTTTCGCAGCTCGCGTGCGACACTCGAGGGGCTGCGACGAGACGCGGACGTATCGCGGCTGTAGAAACGTGTTACACGCCAAGCGCGTTGACAGCTTCTAGCCTCACGAGGCCCTTTCTCATCCTGTACTGTACGGCGGCAGAGAGTGCTGCTCCGGAGGTCGTCCGCGAGACCAGAGTGAGGTCATTAGCCGACGATGATCCATTCGAGATCCCAGCACTCGGAGATGACAAAGACGTTGAATCGCACACGGATCGCGTCTCAATTTCTCCCCTGATCTCTCGCAGCCTCTCACTCGGGCTCTCCGTCAATCCGTCGGTGGTTTTCCTCGACGAAACCTTTCTCGTACTCCGCCGGACCCCTCGTTGTTTCGGGAAAAAGTCCAAACAACGCGCGTTACCGCGGACGAACGATTTTCCATTCGAGTTGATGGCATTGAGTGCGGGCGCAAACGCACGACGCGCGCACAGCAAGAAAAAGCGTGAATCTCGTGGCTTTTCGAGAGAAATTCCGCCCATATACAGAGGAGGAGGAGGAGGAGGTGGAGAGGGCGCTACGAAGACGAGCTCCCAGTTCTTACGGTCGACCACGAGTCCTTTTTGATGGCGAACCCCGGGGGCTATTAAGACGTTCCGAGATAAAAGGTAAAGCACGCGGTACAGGGAGAGCGCGAGAGAGAGAGAGAGAGAGAGTATATTCGAGAAGACCAGACGGTGAACCGGAGGAAGTGGTACAAAGACGAAAACTGGTGGCCGAGATGAGAGGAGATATTGGCCGTCTCTGAATAAGAAAGAAAGACGCGTATACGTATTATACCTCTCCGCGTTTATCGGCTCGTACGTGTGCGCCCTGCGTCCGTGTACGTCCGTGTGTTTGCACAATGTTTTCGTCAAGAGAGATGGACGAACACGAGGGGGGGTTGGAGAGAAACAAATAAACGAGGGTGAACGAGGGAGTCTGAGAGTGTAACGTCGGCGTCGTGGCTACCATTAAAATGAAAAATGACATTCTCACTGACGTCGCGCCCGATGTTGTAGCTTCGACCCAACACAGGTCCATATCACCCAGCATAACCCCTCATCTCTCTCTCTCTCTCTCTCAGTTTGCATCTCTCGTCTTTGCTGTACACATTCGGTAGTTACATGGCTCTTTTGCGCTCCAAGAACGCAAACAGGCCTCATTTCGCCGTCTCCCTTCCTCTCTCTCCGAACTTGGATTATGGGCATTCCCCTTGTTCAAAAAGATGCGCCCCTCCAGCGGGGGGGGCTCTCGTTGGAATTATTGGTGATTTTTTAAATCTGTTAAACAGGCATACAGACCGCAGTTGGCCCCGGAGATTCTACCGCTACTATATACACACTCTGCAGACCCTACCGATGTTCCGCTCTTCTCACTCTTTTTCCCTTTACTTTATCTCTTATGGCTGCTTAGTAAC